>KE504634.1:813296-826316 GCA_000441515.1 Elaeis oleifera | reverse complement strand
GCATGAGCATGGCGGGCTTCCCTCCTTTGTCTTTACTTTTTTTTTTTTTCCTTGCTGTTAATCCCGTTATCTGGTTTCGGCCTATGTCCTTCTTCTCTATGCTGTTATTATTATTCCCTTTTTTTATTGGTACATTATTATTATTCCCTTCAAGTTTTAGGTGTTTGCTCCATTATTCTTCCTGGATTATTTCTCTCTATTGATGATGATTACGTTGCAATGACCTGCATCGTCGTTATTCCATTATATTTTATCTATTTCATGTTCTGATAATTGTTTGAAGTCTTCGTCTCTCTCGTTTCCATGCTGTTTTATGCTTTGAATCTGGGCGTCGCTGCCTCTCTGTGGTCTGCCCTCGCGGATCTCAGTTTTATTTCTCGAGGACTTTTTGGTTAACGGTACTATTTTGCGATTATGGGTTCGACTCGGTGTACGGGATTTATTTGTTTTCCACTTCAATATATTGACTCCACAATCATTTCAAGAGTTTTGATCGTTTTGCGGAAACCACTTCAATGCAGTTCTTCTTCTTTCCACCTTTCTTTTAAGCATTCTGGTTGACCTGAATCTTGTGCTCGTGAATTGGGAACTGTTATTCCTCATTCTTTCTATGCTGTATATTTAATGAGGTTATACCCTCCACCTCCTCTTGAGTTTCCCTGCTATGAGTTTCAGGTGTGGAGGTCAAACCTGGGCAAACTGTTAAGTGCGATCCTGGAGACATCAAATATTTGCATCTGTCACAGGTTGCTGCTGCTGCTGCTTTGCTTTCTCTCTTTGTTATGACCCGACATTCGAGAAACCTCATCCTTTAACTTAAGCTTTTCCTCATTCTGTATAGGCATCACTTGGGGAGACGAAGAAGGACAAAGCAGCTGAAAGTGTTCCCCTCTTTGTGAAATTCAATGATCAGAAGCTAGTCCTTGGAACTCTCTCTGCAGAGAAATGTGCCCAGATTTCATTTGACTTGGTATTCGAGAAGGAATTTGAATTATCTCACAGCTCAAAGAATGCCAGTGTGTATTTCTGTGGATACAAGGCGATCGTGCAAGATGCTTTTGGATATCCTTTTCATTTTCCGGTTTATTTGCAATCCCTTGGTTTGGAAGTACTATGTCCAATTAATTTAACAGTTAAGGTTATTTTGATGTCCTTGACTGTATCTTCTTGTTCTCTTCGATCACTTCTGATGATGACCTTTCAGGTAATCTTCTTCCCCCGAACTTTGTGAAAAATGCGATCCCCTACTTACAGGACCTAATGAATTTCTTTCCCTGTAACATTTGCAGATGATGAATCTGATTCTGAAGATGATCTGCAGATTGGCCAAAAACAAATGGTATGATCTTTCTGGATGTTAAATGCGATTATGGTTTATATATGCCTTGAAACTGCAGTGGATAAGAAATAATTTTGGTAGGGGCCATATGAAGCGATATGCTTACCTTTTAAGGTTTTATGATTATGTGATTCAATAGGGCTTATTGAATTTTTTGGCCTGCAGTCATATAACTGGTTCGTACTTTTAATGTAGTCATGTAATTACTTGATAACATTATCAGTTTGTTAGCATCTGCTGGTGAATTCTTATTTTCTTTGATTATTGATGTTTTTGTAGTTGTCAGAACACTTCTTTTAAGTAAGCATAACTAATCTGATGGGACTAATGTGGAACATCTTGTTGATGATAAATTGAGACCCATCAGAGGTTCCATCTGAAAAACCATTCTGTCTGGTGCCAAACAACTGCTGAGAGCACAACTTTTTAGGTATATGGATAGGATTAGTGTTTCAGTGATATGCAACACCACTTGTTGTTGATATATATTGGTGAAAGCTCATTCATTCTGTAGTTACTGTTGTTCTGCTCATCAATGAAACTGCCTTCAGCAAACCTAGTTTGATGGGATCAATGTAAACTAATGACTACTAAGGAGTCAAGACTGCAAATGAGATGGATTTGAAACACAATTTAAGATCTGATATGAATCACTCATCGATGAAATGGCCATCATAGTTTTTGAATTGTTGCCTAGTAATTTATTGATCTTATTTTTGGTTTGCATAGAGTCAAGAGTGGACCACTCAGAGTTTCAGCCCCTTGACTTCACCACATTGCTGATATAAGGTTATTATATGAGATGATACTACATATATGCCCGAAGGTGGTCCACCTAATACTAAATGCATATACAGCACTTTTAACGTTCTGCAGCTCCTTATGCAGCTCTTCTAGCACTATGAGCCACATATGCAGCCTACTCTTCTGTGAGCCATGTAGATGAAACTGGTTCAGTCTGATGGTTTGGGTTTTTCTTGTTTCGGATTTGGTTTTAGGTGTGCCTGATGTAGGTACTAATAACTTTTAATATGTTAAAATTTATCATAACTATTGCTATTGGACATAACGTGCTAGGTACTAATTATTAGTGGTTACTGATATTGCTATTATTTGTCCAAAAAACATTGCTAACATAATTTCTGTTTTTATAGTATTTATTTATTTATTATTATTTTTAATAGTTAAGAGTAGTAATTATGTATGTATCCGCATATGTAGCCAACATACTGTATGTACCACCTGCATACCACAACCATCTTCTAACACACTGTTTATGTCATTTGTTGACATAATTTAGCAACATGCCTTGCCTTTTTGTCTCCTTTCCCTTTGCTTTAAGGAGAGGTGCATTTTATGACGGAATATGGCCTTAACTTTTTAAACTTCCTTTCTGGGCTTATAGTGTAGTTCTTAAACCAGGTATCATGTCATATCTTGTGTTCCCATTCAATCAACCTACGTTTGCAATACTATTTCTTTAACTTTTATCTTATTGCAAGTTGCCTGTATTTTTTTTAGTTTATCACATGCCCATGTTCTATAAGCTCTCCTGCTTCAAATGCATCAGATGGTTTTTCACCAATATCTCCTCTTTATGCAATATGTATTAAAATTTATCATGTTCTAATGCTGACAACCCAGTGTTAAATTTGACATGCAACTTTAGCGTTCTGTTCAGTTTTCCCACTACTGGTTGCTGGTTATATTGATACTGGACATGTGCTATACATGTGAAAATGACTGACAAACTGGGTAGGACTGTTATTTTCCTTCCCATAATTTAGCAGTGACTTGCCCTCCTACCAAGTACAAGAGATGTCTAAGTGTTTTGAATGTCTGAGAAATGTTTTTGCAGTTTCTGTGATATACCGGTATAGAAGTATTTGAAACTTTTAAGATTTTTAGATGCCCCTATCCCAATGGAAAGTTTGACATACAATTCAACTATTTCATGTCTGTTGGGTATCTAAAAGCTGTGGTCTGGCTGATCTCCTGCATATGAATTCAGCAACACCTTCATCACTTATTTTTTGAGTATCATTAGCTGGACACCAGTTATTTAATCCTCTAGCAATGTGATACTTCTTCCAGTATTGCCTGATGGGTACTCGATGGTTATTGGCCATATCTGGTTCTGACTTGAAGTGAAGCACTGAATTAGCAGGAATAATGATGTGTGGTCACATGTCTGGGAGTCCAAGAAGCATTTCCTTTGTTGTTAAGCCATTTGCTCCTTTGATTTACTAATGACCTTGCTGAAGCTGAAATAGACTAACTTAATTATAATCATAAAGAATAAATTTTATATTGGTGTCCATGCCTTACTAGTGATGTTAATTGTTGAAATTATTGCTCTGCCTTCCACTTCATTAACTTTGTTTTATGATTCCCACATCTGTGCTTTTACCTTCTTGCTTCTTGGTTCTTTCGCTGATAGTTTTTTATATGTATTACAATTGGTACAATCAGGCAAGCTCGATGTCAAGGGTGAGCAGGGCAAATCTGCCACAGGAAAGGTTGGCAATAAGGTGGATGCTCCTGCTGCTAAGCCCAAGGCTAAGGTGGAGGAACCAGTAAAGGCTGATAAGCTGAAGGCAGCCGAGGATGATGAAGATGATGAGGATGAGGAAGATGATGAGGATGAGGAGGAAGATGACTCTGAAGACGTATCTGATGAAGATGAGGTCTGTCTGAATTTTACATACTCTTTCTGATCAATCAGCATTAGCCTTTGTGCCATTCACATTCCTGCTACTTTTGTTATGTGCTAAGGAGCACTACCCTGTATGCTCTCTTGGCTCTTAGATGGATCAAAAAGAATTGGAACGTAAAGCACTTAGGTATTTTTTTTTTTTTTTAAGTTGATAAAGCCAAAAGTTGAGCATTGATCATTATGTAATTCTTGGATGGGCTTTCTACAACAATAATTTCTTTATTCTAGGAAATCTTACTAATATATATGTTTTTTGATTCAGGACATGGCTGAAGCTCTGGGTGACAGTGATGATGAAGATGAGGATGAGGACTCAGAGGAGGAAGATAAAGTTACACCCAAGAAGGTAATCAGTGTGGATCCTCTTTTTAATTGCACTAATTCGGTAATGTTGCTGAGAAGATTGTTCATTCCGCAATTCACTATGTAGGCTGAAACTGGCAAGAAGAGAGCAGCGGACTCAGCTTCGAAGACACCTGGTTTGGTAAAGAAGGCAAAAATTGAGAAAACAGGTTAGTTTCCGGCTTATTAACCATCAATCTTCATGTCTGTACATGCTCATGTGAAAGCTCCTTATGGTTGCATCCTCATAGTTCGGTACTTGCTATGTACTGTAGACTTTTTTTTGCTGAAATGTTCAAAAGAATTATAATATTTAAAAATCAGAAATAAATTGTCCAAAATAAACATGTTGACCAATAGCAATGATTATAGATGTGGCAGGAATCATGGGGATTTTGTTGAAACAATACCACAACCACCAACACATATTACCATGCTTTTTAATCTATGATTTCCAATTTAGTTGAGAATATTTGACGAGCATGTTACAAATTATATTGATAATTTTATAATCTTTTGTTGTTGTAACAATTGTAACTATGACTTGGAGAATCATTTTGTGGATCAAAGAGGACATGTATAGTTTGAAATTTTCCATAATTTTGGTAATGCTATTGCTGTGTCATTGAAATTTACTCTATACAGGTGCTGATGGGAAGAAAGGTCAAACGGCAACTCCAACCCCTGGTAAAAAGTTTGAGAAACACCTGCAGAAAGTGACAAATCGAAGCAGCAGACCCCTAAATCCTCTGGATCAGTGAGCTGCAAGTCATGTTCCAAGTACGTCCCATGCCGTTTGTATTTCCTAGATTCTATATTTCTGTTACCTAAATGCAATGGTGCCTAAATTGTTATATTTTTTAATGGTTTCCTTGCTAGAACTTTTGGCTCTGAAAATGCTCTTCAAGCTCATACAAAAGCGAAGCACAGCGGTGGCAAGTAGCGGAATTGCGGCACCCTCAATTTTGTAGTAGTTGACGTAGGGAATGATCGAAGTGGTAGTTGTTGTGGCGTGGAGGATTGGGAAACTTGGTTCTGCTTCGAGTTTTGCTGGCTAGTAGTTAAAGGCCTGGGATCAGGAATGCCATTTTTGAGTCTCATTTGACACTGTTCAACTCAGTTTTGTTATGCAACATTTAAAAATACTTTAATTTTTCTGAAGGATGATGTTTTTAGATGCTGCTCTGTTTGGTTGTATTTGTCGTGGGCAGATTATTGTCCCCATCTGCATTTTGTGCTGGTTTTCGTTTCGTAGATTTTTGGTATTGTTAGTAGCTGTGCTATCACCGAATATTGGATGTTAAGACATGAGTTCGTTCCTATCCGTGTTCGGCCAACCTGAGTTCGCAGCCCGTGCACGGTCTGCTGTGTGAGCACGGGGCCTAGTCTACGCCCAGCTCGAGAGGGATTATCAAGTAGAGGGAAGGGGAGGTAGAGGAGGGTCTGGGTGCACCAGGATTAGCATGTATATATATTACTATTATTATTCATTGGATATATTGGAATATTTTAGAGGAAGGGAGGTGGATGCACCAGGATTAGCATGTATATATATTATTATTATTATTCATTGGATATATTGGAATATTTTATATTTATAAGGCTGGCCTCAGGCCGGGGCGCTCTAAATCTGATTCCAAAGCTCTTGTATTAGAATGCTGTTGCATGTTTCTTGTGCTAAGTGCAGTTAGTAGTGGATCCTTCCGGCCATTGTTGTTACCGTAGATTTATTTGTACATAAGAAATGGAAAAAAAAAGATGAACTGAGATTCCGTGTTCCATGGTGTTACTAAGACGTCGTATTATGCTTTCTATCCCTTCTTTGCGGTAACCTTCAAAGCCATGTTAGAGGCAATCTGTTCCTTGCACGGACCTGTTATTTGTACAACCATAGCTGTTCGTGCTGTAACGTGTCTGGTGTGTGGACGCATGTGGAACCCATTTTCGGAGCAAGAGCACCGACGACGACCGATCAATACATCGTAGTTTTTGACAAGGTTTTATAAACCATCCTAATTTCTTTCATTAGAGTTAGATCGATCGATTTAGCCAAATTTGCCAGTGCGAGTGCCTGTTAAGCGAGATTAAATGAGGCTGTACCCCGAGGCTCCTATGTGCGCTTGTATCTGAATACTGCTGGTTGCGATCTTGAAGAACAACAACGTGCTCGAGCACAGGTAAGCATCAAAGGTTGATCACGCAGGCGCACACAATTCATGCGCACTCAAAAGTCAGGCGGTGCATACCAAACTCAGAAGACAGACCACCGTTCTGAGCTAAACTATTACCATCATTACTATTTTGTTGTTCTTGTTGGCAGATTCTGCCTGCTCTCTTCCCTGTTCTGCTGCTCTATTTTGGCTCTCCTTGCAGCGCTACCTTAGCTGGGCTTCTGTTTCTTCTCCCAATGTTGCAGCAGTTCGGAAGAACGACGAAACAAGAAAAAAATAATTAGAGCATACAATATTGATATGATTCAATTTATTGATCTAAGTTTTATTATAGAACACTGGAGATTTAGTGTATGAGATTTTCACATATAACCTTGGTCCTAATACATCCAATCTTTAGAACACTCAATTACTTTTTTTTAAAAAAAAAAGATTACAAGATTGTGTGCGTGTCTGTACAGTAAAGGAAGTTGGTTTGAATTCAAATTGGGATTCTACAATGATCCAAATAGGTCGACCCATAGGAACTCCACCTCCACACCCCTAGCTAACTATTCATGAGGCCAAAGTAGGATATAAATGCTGGCCAGAGGATCTTTTCCCTTGGCTTTATATGCTTTACTAGTTGCTCGTCATTCCGAAAAATGATCTTTTTTGCCTTTCTATGGTTTACAAATTTGGGACATACTCACAGCTGCTAGGGTTCCTATTAAAACCCTTCCTAAGCCCCAAGCTTCAACTCTTGGGATAATTGCCTCCTCAACTCTCTAGTAACGGGCAAAAAAAAGAGAGAAATAACCAACTATATTTGGAAAGATATAAGTCTTTTTTTTCCATTTATTATGAAATTTACAATTTGATGTTGTTCTTTCAATTGATTTTCTATTTTTTTATGAAGAATAGTGGTGTATAGTAAAGACAATCAATAATGATTCACCAAAATGATCTGTAATATAGAATGTCATCTGGTCCATTGCTCTATTTGCCTTCGGAGACACATGAGAAGCATAAAAGGAGATACATTAGCTAGCTAACTCCCAAAAATTTGTCAAGTAGTGGATGAAAATCTAATGACTTATTCTATCCAGATATCCCGCCAATAACTATTGTAGAGTCTCTTGCTATGAAAATATGGTTGCATGCAGAAAATACAATGCATACCTAAATCTTTCTTATTCTCCCGGACCACCAGCTGATCTTCTTTCTGGGGTAGCGTGTTCGGGCTTTTATCAACAAACAAATTATTAGCAGTCGAACACCCCCATACACAACGCTGGTTTGCCCGAGTGGTTAAGGGGAAGACTTAAGATCTTCTGCACATAAGTGCGCATGGGTTCGAACCCCATAGCCAGCATCTATTTTGCCAAAAATTGTCATTTTGTGAAAAATAAGCACCAATCACTTTATAAAATATTGATTATCAATTTCCTAAAAGTAATTACCAATCTCTGCTTTTCTGGTCTATCCTGCATTAATAACAACAAAACAATCCAATATTTTTTTCAAAGAAGGAAGCTTACTGACTCATTAGAACAAAATAGTAATTTTGAATAAGCATATAATAATTAGGTGAAATCATCATTTTCTTTCATTTATATCGGAATCATATTCTAACATGGATGTGCCAAGTTTGCCATTCACATACAATTTTTTTAAATATTATTTTCATTTTTAAGAATCGTGAACATGTTACATCCATATATTCCAACACGAGATGTAACGCATTCTCCTCATATTTGCTCTCATAACCTTATTTGGTAACAAGCACACTTGTCAAATATTTTCATCCAAAGCACCACGACATTCAATTTATGACAATCATTGTGGAAGCATTTGTGGCAGTTATTTTGTTGGCATGTTGACCCTACCCTGATTTCATGCGGTAATGAAATTAGATGCGGCTCTTTGCATATCCTCTTCTTTTAATACAAAATTTTATTTGCTTGTTGAATCTCTTCCAAGCATCTAATGATGATAATTAACAAATTGGTTTGACGTTGCATGAACCAAAGTTGGCTCAAAATATTGTTTGGCTTGATTCTACAATTTCATTGAAAATAATATTTATAAATTAAGTCAATGATCGGATGACAAATGCATGGTTTCGTCCCTTTGTTAACTTTCTCAACAAAATACCATGAGATCTTAGAAAAGGGACTTTGTTTTCCCCCCAACGAAATATTAAAGGCGAAACACCTTGGGTTAGTTTAACAAAATATAAACAAATATTCTACAGTTGACGAGACCGTCGGTTTGATGCAAATAGGACGTGATCATGTATGGATTTCTGCCTGCGCGGTCGGTGACTCTGCCTGCCCATCCAATATCCATACGGTCCCAGACCGCATCCACCGCCCAATAGGCAGGGCCTCTTGCCCGGCTTACGCCCGCGGCTCCGCGCGGAGGGCGCATCCTCGCACACGGCGACAAAACCCGGGGTGCCTCCGCCTGCCACCCGTCCCTCGTCAACCATATCTCATATCTCTCCCTCGTTTGCTCCGCTTCCCTAAGAATTCTTATCTCGTATAATCCCCCTCACACAGATACTCTCTCCTTCCACCCTCACCCAACTCAAACCCAACCTAACCGGAAAGCAGAGAAAGATGGCAGCAGCAGCCTCCCTGACCTGCGCCGGCGCCACCTTCGCCGCGAAGCTCCTTGCCCCGGTTTCCACCGCTCGCCTCCGCCCCATCTCCAACGCCCGCATCCCTCGCCTCGTCTCCTTCCCTCCGCCCTCCGCTTCCGTCACCATCCGATCAGGCGGATCTCCGCCTCCACCGCCGCCCCTGCCGCGACGACCACCATCGCCGTCGGGGACAAGCTCCCGGACGCCACCCTCGCCTACTTCGACCCGCCGGGAGCTCCAGACTGTGACCGTCTCGGAGCTTACCAAGGGCAAGAAGACCATCCTCTTCGGCGTGCCAGGGCCTTCACCCGACCTGCTCACAGAAGCACCTTCCCGGATTCGTGGAGAAGGCTGGCGAGCTCAAGGCGAAGGCGTTGACACCATCGCCTGCGTCTCCGTCAACGATGCCTTCGTGATGCGGGCCTGGAAGGAGAACCTCTCGGTCGGGGACGAGGTTCTGCTGCTCGCCGACGGCAACGGGAGTTCACGCGCGCCCTTGGCGTGGAGCTGGACCTCCGGGACAAGCCCGTCGGCCTGGGCATCCGCTCCCGGCGGTACGCGATGCTGGCCGAGGACGGGGTCGTCAAGGTCCTCAACTTGGAGGAGGGCGGGGCTTTCACCTTCAGCAGCGCCGAAGACATGCTCAAGGCCCTCTGAGAGAATGCTCCTCCATCCTCTCCCTTCACCGTTTTCTTTCTCGCTATCTTCTCCGCAGGTCGGTGGTTCTTTGGTTGTTTCTTGTTCTTTTTACCCGCGGTTCCTCTACTCTCTGTTCTCTCTCTCTCGATCAGTTCTATGGTTCTGGTGAATTCGGATGTTCTGTTATCTATCTAGTATAATTGCCTGTTTCTGGACGTTCGAATGGTGATTTGGTTGTTCTCAAACATATTTCTTTGATATTTAATATACTATTTGTTGGGCTCCAGGGGTAAACAGCAAAGCAAGATAATAGTTTCATTGTACGCACACTCAAAATAACATGCAGAATACGTGTTTGTCAGAGTGCCAAACACACTGTGAATAAGCCATCGGAAAACCCAGTGCTAGCACAAGGTATACTCGTGGAAAAAAGGGGAAAAAAAATCTGATATAGCATAGACTTAGGTGTGTATGACATAGGTATACGTCTAAAAAACCACATGGGCAAAGTAACTGCTCATCTCTTCCATAGGCTAAATTGTCTTGAACTTTGATTACTTACTGTTGCAAGACTTGCTAATCATCTCTTTGCAAAGGTGCTTCATAATGAGTTGCTTAATCACACTATCTTTTGTATTGAGCAATCATGGTGAGTGAATATTCTTGCTTTTATAGATCTTGAACTGAGACTGCACAAGTGCAAAGATAGGTCATAACAGCAAACTGATGCTTCAGTAGAGGCTATATTACCTCTTCACTTCTGTTAAACCCAAAGTACCCCAACATGACTTTTAGATATAATTATGGGCATGACATCTAGCTATAATTTCACCAGGGCAAAATCTTAGAGTTCACAAGGATACGAATTAGACACCTGCCAAATCGGCGTTCCTGAGCTTATCTTGATGTTGTTGTGCACAATCTTATGTGTATGCTCCAATAATATTCAAGCATATTGGTGTTCAGAATTGGATTTGGTGCTCAAGCTTAAGCTACGAATTTGATTGCTGAACGATCCTAACATTCCGTTTGGTTCCTGAATAATTTTAACCTGTATATTTGAATAACTTTATTCAAATATGTAATGGTGCCTTGTTAATCAACCAAAACTTTTTGATCCCTCTTTCGAAATAGTTTTAAATAAATTCTAACTGAATAGGTCTTAAGAAGTTATTTTCAGGTTTTTGAGATCCTAAAAGCATATTGGGGCTTTGCTCAAGAGCCAAAAAAGGTTGTTTGGTTAAATAATACTGAATAAAGCTGTAAAAGTGAACTTTGTTCATGTTTATTCTTATTATTTTTTTTTGGCAACCAAATAAAGCTTAAGTATACTTGACCAACTTAGCACCGGAAAGTTTAGATAAAGAATTCAAGCCTAAGCAAGTCATTCAAGTAAGGTACTCGATGGGGATTGTAATGGATTTTGAGTCTACACAAAGCGAGCAAAGAAGTGTCGAAGCCTTTGATTTAAGTTGGATGATCTGACATTGTGACAGGAGCTTTGCGAATATCATCAAGGATCATTGGAGTTTATCAAGTTTTGGGCCTTAGTTTTTTTTTTGGGTGTATTTTAATTATATTTTTTGTTTTAGCTATGTTTCTTTAGCATCAGGTGAAAAAGACTGAAGTTACACGACCAATTTAGTCCCATGCAGTCCCATGCGTTATAAAAGAGTCAAGAGGGCATTTTAGAAATGAAACAAGGGACGACTATCTGCTCATGACATTGTAGCATGAATGGTAATGCTGCAACATCACGCCTTTTCAAAGCTTTTTTTTTTTCGAAAGGATTTTTCATGAACATTATATGCAGAACTTTTCATCAATAGAATCAAAGTTCTGTTTCTCTTTTCTCTGTATGTGAAGCATGGAATATGGGTGTGAGGTGCTAGAAAGCAATTCCTTACTGGATCAGTTCAGTTTGAGATCGTTTTGTTTTGTTTCTTTTCTTCTTCCTTCACAAAAATATCTCCTTGTTGCATATCTGCTATATTACAGCCTAAAGCAAATACCCTTCCATCATTGTTACTGTTCTCTCGTAACAGTCACTTTACAACAACCCTATTTCAGGCCTTGATCTGTCTAAAGCCCGATTCATGTGAGTTCAATCAGATCTGCAGCTTCTATAGAGAAGTTAGCCCTGTTTCCTTGGTTTTAAAGAACCTTGCAATGAATCGCAAACCCTAAACCTAGTTCTTGGAGTGGGTTGATTCCGACAATATTTGAAAAGCAGGTCTCAGATCTTGGGCTGTCATACATGATGTATAAGCAGGAAAAGATAAAATTCTGGATCTGGACAGCAATTGTAGCATATTCACTGAGGTGAATGAAGATTCATCGCTTTGCAAATTCTTGTAACTTTGGTACTTTTGCTGCAAGATCATATGCTTTATTTGTGAAAACTATTGTCCCTACCTGATTTCAGTAAGTGGCATTTAGGCATCTATATCAAGTATCTTCTTGACAATATAATATGGTATAATTTGAGTCCCAAGCCAAATAGCTTTTTAATTTCAATTTTAGATTGCTGTTTAGTGTTGCATAGCATAATATTGTCAGATATCTGTATCCATAGCATTTAAGTTTGTACAAGTTTGAGTTAGGATTTGTCATATTTATGTGTTACTAAATTCTACATTAGTACTGCAATAAGGTAATCAAGCACGACTCTGAAATAAGTTCAATTTATATTGATTAAACATGAACCTCTAGCATAGCACAACCATATATAATAAAACTGGAGTACATTTGGCACGATTTCTGGCAGCAAGTTTACCACTCAAATTAAATGCCTGCACCTATCCAAACTTTGGAGTTTCAGCTTCGGAACCGAATGTCTTCCAATGGTACGAGAAAATTCAGATTTATGCATAGCACGGACATGGAGGTGGGCACCACAACCTATGAGATTTGGATGGAAATTGCTACTCGTGGAAAATTGGAAACTTGTAGGCTCGAATACCAATGTACGCATGTCCAAATGGGTTTTTGGCTACGTTTGCGGATCGGTCTTCTATAGATAAAAATTTATCTAAAATTTATATTTTTTAAATTAATATTTTTAAATAATATTAATAAAAAATAATTTATACATATTTTTTTGTGCATTAAAAATAATTCACGAATTTGTTATTCATGATTTTTGTATTACTAATTATCTGGATAAGTTGCTAAGATCTATCTATGC
>KE504634.1:771140-798956 GCA_000441515.1 Elaeis oleifera | reverse complement strand
AACCAAGCGTCAACAAGATGGAAGAGGTGCTACAACTGACGATCGAGCCGAACTGGATGGATCCAATCGTTCGGTATCTGACCGATGGAATCAGCCCTGAAGATCCCGCGGAAGCCAAACGACTCCGGTGGATGGCCTCCCAATATGTAATGATGGATGGGCGACTCTACAAAAGGTCGTTCTCCCTTCCCTTACTGAGGTGCTTGGGACCGACTGACGCGGACTACGCACTCAAAGAGGTACACGAAGGGATCTGCAGAAATCACTTGGGGGGCAAATCCTTGGCCTACAAAGTCCTACGGCAGGGTTACTACTGGCCCACCGTAAAAAGGATGCGGTCGAGTTGGTTCGGAGATGTGAACCATCTCAAAGGTACGCCAACATACAACACCGACCCGCCAACTAGCTGACTCCCATTATTGCCCTGTGGCCCTTCGTCCAGTGGGGAATCGACATACTCGGTCCTTTCCCTCTGACGTCTGGCCAAAGAAAGTTCATAGTCGTTGCAATCGACTACTTCACTAAGTGGGTGGAAGTCGAACCTCTGGCGAAATCATCGAGCGAAAGATGGAAGACTTCGTCCAGAAGTCCATCATTTTCAGGTTTGGACTACCACACATTATTATCACCGACAATGGACGACAATTCGACAACCAAGACTTTCGGGAGTTCTGTGCGAGATTTCATATCGCGGACAAGCTGACCTCGGTCGGACATCCACAGTCTAATGGCGAGGTCGAAGTAACCAATCGAACCATCCTGCATAGACTGAAGACCCGACTGAATGAAGCCAAAGGCCTCTGGGTTGAGGAATTGCATTCCGTCCTGTAGGCGTACCGAACGACGTCCCGTGTCCCGACCGGAGAATCTCCCTTCAACTTGGCCTACGGAACAGAGGCAATGATCCCACTAGAGATCGGGCTACCGTCGACTAGAGTCGAGCAGTATTGCGAACCGGGCAACTCCGAGTGTCGGAGAGCCAACCTGGATCTCCTGCCCGAACTCCGACGCAAGGCTCAACTCCGCATGGCTTCCTACCGATAAAGAGTGGCCCGATACTACAATGCTAAGGTTAAGCCGAAGTTTTCCGACCTGAAGACCTGGTCTTGAGGAAGGCGGAAGTCTCGAAGCCTCTGGACCAGGAAAAATTATCCCCGAACTGGGAAGGACCCTACAAGATAGCAGACACCTGCAGATCGGGAGCCTACCGACTGGAGACTCTAGAAGGAATGGCCATCCCTCGGACTTGGAATGCCGACAACCTGAGACTGTACTACCAGTGAACTCTGTATGCCCTTTGTTCGGAATACAAACTCAGTTTCGAAACTCCGGAGTCTGGAATCTCGGCTCTCCAACTGTGGGTCGGCGCTCGCCAGTAGTACGAGCCCCGACGCCCCGACTTGGGCCCAACGTTCCATCAGAAATCTACGGCCCGATCGACGCATCGAACTCCTACGAGGACCGATATATCTACGTTGATGGGAGCCACACTACTTTCACAGTCGACTCTCGAGCAAGACGACTGGCTAACTTGCCGACTTGGCTCCGATCAAGAAGGCAAAACGCCAACGCGACCAATGACGCGTTCGCGACATACCGACCAGGTCACGATCGGTCGAAGGGTATTCGGCTTACCACCGTTTATCACACGCCGCGACGTATACGCCCGACTAAGGTCCGGGCAACGGATGTTTGACTTGTCATCGTCATCCTAACTGAATACGTCGGACGCTATTCGACTATCAAACTCTACGGGAGATCAGGTCAACAAGCTAGGTTCGAGGGTCGATCGATGCCCGATTCGACAAACACGCCCGACTCAGGTATGGGCAACGGACACTCGACTTAGACCCTCGACTATCAGATCCTACGATCGTCAGAACGATCGGTCTATAATCGGAGCTCGCTCGACCTTTACCGTGGCGCGTGCTACCGACTGTCTCGGCTAACGATCCGGGATCTTATCGAACATTCTAACAAGGTATGTCGGGCCTACGACTTATACGCTCAGGGCGATTCGGCGAAACATACATTTCCAGACACACGTCAGGATGCATAAAGAAGAAAGTCGAAAAGTTCTCGATTTTATTCATGTATAAACTGAATTTACAAAATTGAATCGAAGTCCGATTACAAGTATATGAAACAAAGCAAAAACAATAAGGCTCCGACTACTCGTCGAAGTCAACCTCTTCAACCGGGAGGAGCTCAGGGGCGATCGGCGTGTCTGCTCAGGTCGGCGTAGGATCGGGTGTCGGGGCCGCCTCACCTTCGGTGACTTGCTCCGGGACAGCTTCCTCCACGGCAGTACGGTCTCCCGACGATGGGTCAGCCGTCTCTTCTGTGACTTGGCCCTCCGACCCTGGGGAACGATGCTGCTGAGATCAAGCTCCGGGTACAGAACTCGGACCGCATCCCGGACGTCCTCGTACCTCACTCGGTACGAAGCGAAGCCGCTTTCCAAGAGCTCCTCTCGATACCCGTCGGAGCCACGGAAGTCTTCCACCGCCCGACCCAGCGCCTCGTTCGCCGACTCCGCCTCCGCCTTCGCTATGTCTGCGTCAGCTTGGGCGGTGGACAAATTCTCCTCGGCCTTGGCGAGATTCTTCAGGCTAACCCGGAGCTGCTCGCGCTCAGCCTCGAGCTCGGCGACGACGCCATCCCGCTCGCACCACAGTCGGTGAGCGGTACGGCCCTTACGCTTGGCTTCCTCACGGGCCGATTTAAGTTCGACCCCCGAGGCAGCCAGAGCATCGGTAAGGCGGGAGATCTCATCCTCGAGCCTCGCCTCCCAATCGGTCGACAGCCTCAGCTGCTCGACCAATACCACCTTCTCAGCCTCGGTGGTCTTTGCCTTGTCCTTCCAAGCCGCCCGGACGTCCCCGAACCTCCGGTATCCGGCCTCCAATTCGGACATGGTATAAATCAGCTGCAACAAAAGCCGATCGTTAGAAGGATAATATAATCATAAGAACAACGATGAAGAAGGAAGACAAGGCAGAACTTACCCCGATCATGGTCGGGTAAAGAGAAGACAACATCTCGATCACCGGTCGAGTCTTCAGAACCTTCCAGTCGGTCGGAGGGGGTCGTCTGACACAGTCTCCTGGCCAAGTCGTGGTTGGCCAAGGCCGACGCTCCCTCAGGGACCTGGATGACGGACGACGCGGCGTGGTCCCCCGACCTCGTGTCGTCCGTCGATGCCATCGGGGCCTTTCCCCGACCAGCCGCCCAGGCCCGAAGGTCGGGGAAGGAGGGGAAGCTCGAACTTGATTGAGCTCCCCCGAAGCCGCAACGGGAGCTGCCGAAGGATGTTCGGGCTCCCGAGCTTCCCCCTGGACCTCCTCCGCCGGCAAGACTGTCGATGCTCCCTCGACCATGCCCTCCGCCGTCCTCCCCTCGGGCTGCTCCTCTGGTGGCACCGCCGGCGCCGACAGCGCAATGACCGGCTCCGGTTGCTCGGCCGCCGATGCAGCGACGGTCGGGGTAACATCGTGGGCCTTTTAGGCGGCCGTGAAGGCCCGACCCCAGACGCCGGCCTCTTCCTCGCTGCATGTTGTCTAATCTCGACGTCCGTCAGCTCATTCTCGGCGGCGTACCTGCAAATTTAACAAGAGAATCAGTATGAGTTCAGAGACAAATGAGAAGCTAAAAGATAACCGACGAGTCAGACTGTACCTAGGCGGGGGACCAGGCTTAAGCCGGCATCATAAAGAGCTTGTTCGGTAACAAGCTCTCTCTGCTTCGGTACCGACATGTCTTTGAGTCGGTAGAAGTCCTCCCGGTCGTCCGCCTCCACTCAGCTATTCTCGTTCGGCCAAGTCAGAGGCTCGCCCCAGCGGAAGGGAACCCCCAAGGAGAGGAAGAGGAAATAAGAAAAACTGGTTCTTCCACCCATGAATGGACGATGGAAGACCAGTGATGAAGGAGAGACCCTTCCGGAGATTGAAAAGCCACCATCCTCGGGCTTTAGGGTGGGGTCGGAGGATGAAAAACGTCCGAAAGAGAGAAATTCGAGGATTGGTCGGCAAGAGCCGACACAACAGGGCAAAACTGACTATTAGCCGAACTGAGTTCGGCGCCAGTTGCGCCGGACAAAATCCGTAATAGTCCAGAATATTCCAGACGAACTCCGGAACCGGGAGACGAAGATCGGTCCGGAGGTCCTCGACGTAGAAAGCCACCTGGCCCGCAGGCGGGTTGTTAATCCGATCCTCGGCCCCAGGGGCGAAGAGCCGAAACTGCTCTGGGATACTGTACTGATCCCGGAGCCGATCGACGTTCGGCCCCGAAAGCGAAGAAACCTCCACCTCCGGGGTCGATCGGGGATCGTCAGCCGGATTTTCCGACTGATCTCCCTGAGGAGAGGTTCTGGCCATGACGCTAGAACCAAGGAAGGAAGATGAAGAAGAAAAAAGAAAAGAAAGTCCAAAGGAAGCAAGAAGGAAACGCGAGAAGACAAAAGTCTCAAAGAAAACTCTTCGAGTGGGAGCAGGGACAACTACCTGGGACAAGGGGGATCACTCGGGCAGAGTCTCTGCAGCAGAACTGTAAAAAGTGAGGTTTTGGATATAAGTGACCCTGTATATATAGTGCCCCTCGACGGTCGGGATGGGAGTGCGCCCGACGAGGATCTCCCGGATGACTGACACGTGGCAGCATCTGGGCCTTCCCTCGGCCCAACGATTCGACGCACTCATCCCAGATCGGGCCACGTCACCCCCATCTGCGCGAACGGCCCGACCCAATGACCTCCCGATGCATGGCAGAAGAACCGCATCTCAGGATTAATTTGCTGACGGTGGTTCGCGTTCCCAATGGGACGCCTGACGGAGATCCGCGCTCCCAAGAGAACGCCCGACGGCGGTCCGTGCTCCCAAGAGAACGCCTGGCGGTGGTTTACATTTCCTAGGAGACGCCTGACACCGGATCGTCCGAATCGTTCGCTGGTGAGATCGGCAAGATCGGGGCATGACGCGATCCACTCCTTTCGTCCGACGCCCACCCGCGTGGAAATGCGGACCAACATGACATCAGACTCAGGAGTGGGGGGCAACTGTTGGGATATACCGACTGACCCGGCGCTGACTCACCAACAGATCCCGACGCCGACTCATCCTCGAGATGGACCAGCCGACGACCGACCTTATCCGTCCGACGACGGACAACACCGACAATGACTACCGACAATGCCCGGCTCGAGTGTACCGACCGAACAGGCCTACACTGCCTCTGACCACTTGAAAGGTCGAACCTGCATCACCGACTCTCTGTCGGGTGGGGCGGCCGATGTCCGATTTCTACAGGCCCTTCCAAACGCCGACTGTGCTCCCGAGTCACCGCCCGACATCCAAACCCGACATATAGTCGGCCAGCCCTTCCAAACGCCGAACGACCGGCATGGACTGCAGTCCTGCCAAAGACATGCTGTACGACCGCCAGGGGGCTTGTCCTGCCAGGGATCTGGGGCGTTGTCCTGCAAAGGACGTGAATTAATTCCAAGGACCTGTCAGCCCATCAACGACTTGACAACCCCGACGACTTGACAACTCTCCAGTTGTCTACATCATCGACGGCAGGACCATACCGCCTCCTACTATAAAACGGGATAAGGCAACAGCTTACGGTAAGAGCTGGAGAAATCTCGGAAGGTGCTCTAACTCTCTGAAGCCCTCTTGAGCTCTCTCCCTCTCTCCATCGCTGAGCTCCCTGATTCCTTTCTACTGTTGCCTAGTATCCTCTCTGACTTGACCGTCGGAGGGTCCCCGTCGGAGGCATCTCCGGTCAGTGTGGACTTTCCTTGCAGGTGCTCGTTCCCGACGATCAGGCGATGAGGGGATTGGCCGCAACAGTATGTCTTATCTTTAGAGCGAGCATCTCATTAAAGGTGTCTTCCTTTTTTTTTTTTTTTCTTTTTCTTATTGGTAGAAAGGAATCTCTTTGTCGAAAACCTTTCCACTAAAACCAACCCAAACGCGCACAAACAAGAGGAAGAGATTTTTCTACAGTATCTTTGGGCAGTCTATTGTGTTTTTGCTCTGCATCTGCAAAATATTGTTCCTGGTAGAAGGTCTCTCCCTTTTGCTATCTCACTCGTTCACCCATCTACCTGCCATGGCTCATAGAATTTACTACTTTCAAGTTGGGCTTTGCAACCCCTGTTAACCATTGAGATTATCCTGAATACCATGGGACCAACACAAAATTACAACACCACAGTTTGGTTGAGCCTAGAAATTGAGAAAATTTGTGGCAACTAGTCAAACTTGTTTTCTCAATATGGATTGTGGGTTTTGAAAGAGTTTTGTTGCTTGTTTGGTTACACATGAAATTAGATTATATTGATTATATGAGAACCCGGTAACGGTGGTTGTCGTTCATGGTGTCTACTTGTTTACTTGCAAAATCGAAATGATGTTAAACTGAAGATGGAATGGATGCTACGAAAGTCTAGATGATCTTCTAAATAATGTCTTGATGCCTCTGCACTAAATTATTTGGTTGGATTTTTTTTTGGCCCCTAGATATTTTCAAAGAATGTAAAATGTCGTAAATGGATAAAAATCGGTCCAGCTTCTTCTTGTTTCTTGGACTGCACTAGTCATGTGCACCATAGAAATTGTTAAACATTGCTATTAAAGAGATTAGTGGCTGTTTAGTTGTGTCCTCTGAAACAGTTTGGTCACGTCATCATGCATGCAACGGTTGGATGCAGTGCACTCAAGCAAAGAGAATGGTCTAACTAAAACTCTGGTAATCCTCAAAAAACTAAAAGTCTGGTATCCTAATGCCCGTATCATCGTTACTGGGGGCATCCATTGACCATCCTAGAACCATGAGCATCATGGGCCGCAACTCTTTTGGGCTTTTGACATCCTTTTATATGTTGACCACATGACGATGCATTAGTTCTAGATTACTTGATGGTTTCTTAAGAACACTGATATTATTGTTGAAATTTAGATAGGAGAATTTTTTATAGCAAATGTACCAAACTGAAAAGAGCGCTTCAGAAACTCATAAGCTAAATCACGACCAAGCCTTATCTTGGCAAAATTGGGGTTGGATTTCTGAATCCTGCTCTTTCTCATAGATGGTTGTATCTTTATTAATAATAACCTTGATCCTGAGCTGTTGACGTTATCATAAACCTTTCATTTTTTTTTCTTTTTTGGTCCTGTATGTCCAATCTATAACCTGCTTGGTTGCTAAACATTTATAGAGGGTTGCTTTGAGGTTGCTTGACCATAGACTACATGCCAGTCTGAAATGTAATTGAGATTCCAATTTTTTCCAAGTTCGGGTGAACCATACTCGAATTTGTAAAGCCGAGTCTGTACAGAAAGATAAAGATGGTAGGTTCAGGTAAAGCCTGGCATGACTCATGCACTTACTTCGTGTTCATTTGTTCGAACACACATTAAGTCCCAATCAACTATCTTGGCTTCGCAAAACTTCTCCTCGAGCTTTTAACGTTGCAGATTTCTTTCGAATCTTCATGAGTATCCTCACTTTCAGCTAACACGAGCGGAAGTTATGATCTTTAATATCTGAAGCGGTGATGTTGGTTGCGTTATCAGAAGGTACAGATGGTGAGCAGATGGTGGTGGTGATGTTTCAATAGCAGCATATGCATGTACATTATTGATTGGTAGTTGATTGGCTTTGCTAGTTAGGTTCAAGTCTGTCATTTCTCAGCAGAGAGGTTCCGCCATTATCGGATAAAAAAATCAGTGGCTGTGGGCTAGGCTATGTTCGACTAAAATCCGTGGCTCGTGTGTCTGCTTCCTATTCGGCGAAATTACTTACCTGCATGAATGGCAATCTCTTTCTTCTTCTGAAGTTAAAAAGCCAAATAACAATATGTGTGGAAACCGAAGGGAGCAGCAGTCGTTCATTGTTGTTGCTCATCAGCCGGAGTTCATTTATCCTACAATTTTACCCACCATGCTGAAAGAATAGAAGGAAAATAAAATGTTAAAACAACTTGTTGAATGTTGAATGGCGGATGCAGATACGCTCGTGATAGGGGTGGCATGCATATTTTGTCGTAGTCCGATGGCCCGACAGAGATTTAAATGGCTGGATGCGGCTGTCGGGTACCAGAGCTGCCTTTTAGGACAAGGCTGGAGCGGACCGGAGGACGGCCTCCACCTGTAAATGTGGCGGTTGGAAAAGAGACATGGTTCCCTGATATTGTTGCTGAAGCGAAATCCATTACCACTCACCAAGATAGGGTAAAGAAATGAAAGGTTCCTGACCTGAATTGGATTGCATGGCAGGGGCAATCGTGGTGGCGAAGGAGCCTCGAACGACCTTTTCAGAGGGTCTGCCTATTGCTTGGCCTCACAGGTTAATCATGGAGGAAGCTGTATGGGGGCCAGCCTAGGGCAGGACCGATCATACCAGGCTCGGTCTGGTATGATCCAGGCAAATTGGTGCTCTCGTACCAGGTACGAACAATCAGGCTCGGTCTATGTATCTTCTCAGCTCGTTCAGTGGAATTATTAAGAAGGTCCACGCAGAAGACGAGTCCTGAATTGTGTGCGTGGGTTTTCCTTTTTTTTTTTTTTTAACGAGCCCATTTTACCGTATTAACCAATCATTGATTTGTTCCATCGAGGAAATGCGGATTCCAGGCATGCAGTAATTTGGATGCAAATTATTGGTGCTACTATCAGCTTGTACGTAGCGAAAATGGTTGCGCTTGTGCTAGGTATGACTCTTTTTTTTATCTTTTTGGATAATTGAGACCACCGGACAAGTCACGAGGTACAGCAGGTGACCTCTTACTTACTGGGCCAAGCATGTAAGAGGAGAGGCCTTGGATAATCACACCCAGGCCTATCAAGAGGCAACAGCTTCCGCCTTCTAAACGACCCGACCCAGCGAACAGAGGTTCATACAATGGGCCCCTGACTAATTATCACGTGTATCCAAAATATGGATGTTTCGGCAACCGTCTTGTTAAGTGATTCGAGCTACCACTGTACATTGATCTTTCGCAGTTCCGTTGTACTACGAATTCAAAATGACACGAGGAACAGCTCATGCGTAATCCCTACTCTAAACATGAAAGGAAAAAGACTACCTTCTCTTTGGTAGTTGTGGCAAATCAAATGATCACGCATCGTCGGTCTTTTTCCTTTCTTTTTTTTTTTTTGTACGTCAATGCATCGTCGGTCGTAAGTCATGGTACATTGCGGCATGTGCTGCATGAGTGTTCATTAATTGAAGAGTAGGTGTAATTCCCTGTTGCCGGTCCACATGGCCAACCAAGGATTAGATAGAAAAAAAAACAAAAGTTCAATCCCCGCAGATCTAAATGCTAGCTTCGGGCACGTGTTCGCAAATGGGAGCCATGCGGTAGGTCCGCGCTCGTGGACAAAAGCCCATCGGTGGCTGGGGTATCCGCGTTTACCCAACTCGTCATGCAGGCATTTCCTACTCCTACCCGAAGCAACCTGGTGGCCTTAGAAAACATCTACCTGTCGTTCGGAATTGACCTTGGCCGTAGGGGACTCCGCCAGTTGCGTCAGTGAGGATGGGAATTTCTACCTAATCCCCGGCATACACATCATGCGATTCTCTGATCTTGGCCGAAAGTACAAGTTTGGACAGATGTTACATCTTGTCATTTTGGTCTTTCATGCGGGAAATCATGTAGAACTGGTGCCCGCCGTTTCTTTAAATTGTTCCCGGATGCCATGTACATGTAAAATAGGAATATCCTGGTTCGCCAAATTGGAAGATCCATCTTACACCATGGAGCCAATATATTAATATTTTTATAAATTTAGCTCTGCCGATTCCAGCAAATAGGAGCCACCAGTCGTGCCATCATTAATGGGCTCGTTTTTTAGCTGAGGGCGACAAATATGTAGATGTCGTTCCCTTCTCAATTCGCATGGACCACAAATCCCTGGAGCAGATTCACAACGATATCCTTTTCCATTTATCTACAAAGTTGGTTTAATTTACAGTCATTTTGTATAGCAACAAAGCTTACTTGCGAATGCGCGGCTCGTGTTACAGCAGTGTTACGTAACCTCTTCGATAGTCTAATAGACATCAAGCATTCTAGGAACTTTATGATGTTGATTATGAAATCGGTCAGATTGCGTTCTCACCATTAATTTCCTTTCGAAAGTCAAAATTCACCTCGCAATGGCCTCATAGAGTGTAAAAAGATCGTCCTTTAAGGTAAATAAAGAGGTTTCACTTGCTCAAATTTCTAAAGACACTCGTGGCTCCATTGCACATTCCTTTCTTGATAGGTCATTCATCTGTCTCACATAACAATTGTTCTCCTTCTAAATACATAAATCCTCGCACCGTTACCTCATAGAACATTTCACAGAATACACGATCAGCAGAACTTTCTGATCACATGTTGTAAGGTCAGTGGAAGCTCGATATGACAGTACTAATTTTGTTAGCAGACATTGTTGCAAAACTAATTTACTTGCTTAGACAATTCCTATATTGTTTCATTGATTTTAATAGATTATAAAGAAACAAACTATTTAATATAAAACAAAAAACTGAAAAGAATTTGCTTGGATTAGGGCATATATGAACACTGTCTTAAGAACGTGATTCACTTCCTACATGCAAATCTATAGCGATCTTGTCACCAAGGTACAACAATCTGGTTTAGTCTAATTCTTCTCTAATGAGCACAATCATTAGAGAGGCTTGATCGAAATAACTTTCCTCAGATGCCCAAAACAAAAATCAATGAAAAAATAAGCAAAAGGAAAGCTGTAATCTCTATCCCAAAATAAAAGAAAGTCTTTCGGAATAGAACACCAGTGAGTAAAGAAAAAAAGATATAGTTTTCTTAATATTCTTAGAACAGTCAGATCTGGAGTCTGTTTATAGACTCTGTCTAGATGATCGAGAAACACAATAGCTTCAAGGAGATATAATATTTTGGAAATACCATATTTTTTCAAAAACTAACATCCTCTTCGAAGAGTTGCAACTCTTTGGAAAGAGGCGCCCGACAAAAAGAGTTTTAAAACATTTAAACAACTTAAATTTAGGGATCAAAATTTATTTTTTCTAAAAAAATTACAAGAATACTCCTTCAATTTTAGCACAATTTTACTTACACCTTCTATAATTTAAAAATATCAAACTGATCTTCTAGTAATCGATATATTCCAATATGATCTATCCATTCATTGATCAATAAACGGTGTTAGCTTTTTCTCTCAATGAATGAAAATACCCCTTGCTTATATGGAAGGGATCGTCTGTGAGAAAAATAGAGGTAGAGGTAGAGGGAGCCATCCTGGAAGAGGAGGGTGGGGTCATCGAGATCGGCATGTAGGGGAGAACATCATCGAAGGCCTCATGGGTGAGATTGGAGGAGGAGAAGAGGGTGAGAAGGAAGGGGAGGTGGAGAGAACATCATGGAGGGGATCGAGGGTTCAAGGATAGTCTTAGAGAAAGTAGATGATAAGAAAGAGAAGAAGATGGGAAGAAAGGAGGGAAAAGGATGGATTGCTAACGAGAAGGGGCAGAGATAAAAGGAGCTGACATAGAGTGGTAGGACTCATAGGCGGGCTTAAAGGAGGAAGAAGATGAAGAGAAAAAGTCGATGAAGAGGAAGAAGAGGAGGAGAGAGGGGATGGCTTATAGGTGGCTTGGAGGAGAAGGCAAATGAGGAGGAAAATGGATGAGAAGAAAGGAGGATAGAAATGAATGGGTTGATGAAGAATGATTGAAAGTGGAGGTAGCCACCATGGAGGAGAAGGGCTAATGGACGAGCTTGGATGAAGAGAAGTAAATGTGGATGAGGAAGAAAAGAGGAGGAGAAGAAGGGTTGTCGGTGGGAAATTGATGGAGGTGGAAAGAGCTGTTAGGATTTGATATCTTGAGATTGGATCCATATTGAGCCCACAGCGAGATCCGCAATGACGAACGAAGTCCAACGAACCCAAGATCACCTCAAACAGAGTCCGCATGATCGAGATACGCTCGATTAAAGTTAACATGAAATTCGAAGTGGTGGAGGGCCGACCGCAGCCAGCGGCAGGCCGACGGAGCAACGATGGTGCAGCCACGTGCGGTAGTTACAGAGCGTGTCCCAGGCCCAGGTGCGTGTGCGAGCGCGGCCCAGGCCCATGCACGCAGGGCGGGATCACGAGCCCAAATATCCGAGTCCACGGTGGATCGGACGGTGCACAGGCAGGCGCATGGAGCGCAAGACCGTTTCCCCTCGATTTCTCGCGGTCCACCATGGACCGAGCGACGTTTCTCCTATGTTTCTCATGGTTTACGGTTATTTCGTGGATCGAAGGCGCAATCGGATGGTGGATTGATCTCCGATGATGATCCAACGGCTAAGAGCTTTTATGATTCAGTTTGGCATGATCCAGCGGTTGTTTTGATCTTTTAATGCAGATCGGATGGTCGAGATGTTACAGAAGTCTGATCAGGAGTGTGTTTCCAATATTAGCTGGGTTTTTAAGCCTTTAAAAGGCCCAGTTCTGTGAACAGAGAGACCTATGTTGGTGCGGCTTTGTTCGGGAGAAACCCAATGAATAGAAGCACGGTGCCGACAAAGCAGGAGCAAAGCTTCAGGCAGACTGTTGGACAGCGGACAGTGGTCGCTTCAAGGGTTTAGGGGAGTCTTTCTAGAGAGAGAGAGCTTTTGTGAGGGAGAGTTTCCTGTGAAAGAGAGATTGGGTGTACAAAAGTTGAGGGTGTGATCTCCTTTTGTAATTTTTCTCTTTTCTCATAGTGAAGCTTGCATGCCTCATGGAGGCGAGCTCTTTTTTGGCTGATCCGTGTATCTGATTGTTTCTATTTTATTTATTCTTTCTTCTTGCTGCGACGCATGGTATTGAAAAGGTCCTGAGAGGTGGTGTCCTGGCCAGACATCTACCAACAAATGGTATCAGAGCGAGGTGGTACCAGAATGCAGATTGCAACGTTGGTGAGTAAAATTGAAGATGGAGAAGATAGGATCAATCAAGATGGAGATCAACAAGTTTGATGGAAAGAGCAATTTCTCTTTGTGGCAGGCAAGGGTGAAGGACGTGCTCATCCATCAAGAATTTATCGATGCCCTCTTATGCGAGGAGAAGCTGACCACCATAGAGGTAGAAGATTGGAGGCAGCTCTAGATGCAGGCAGTGAGTACCATCCGCATCCATCTAGCAGATGAGGTGGTGATTCATGTGCTTAGCGAGATTTTTCGATGATGCTGTGGTCGAAGCTCAAGGAGTTGTACATGGTGAAATCTCTCACCAACACCCTTTTCCTCTAGAGGCAGTTTTACCAACTGCGAATGACTAAGGGACAGAGCGTGCAGGAGCATCTCAGCCACTTCCAAAAGATCCTCACCGACCTTCTCAGCGTTAGCGAGAAAGTTGAGGAGAAGATCAGGGTGCTGGTCTTGCTAGCATCGCTTTTCCTTCATACGAGTTCTTGGTGACTGCTCTTCTAGTGGAGAAGAGCACCATCAAGATGGACGAGGTCACCACGGTGATTCTCCAAAATGAGATTCTCAAGAGGAAGAACCCAGCTTCAAGCTCAGGTGGCGGCAGCTCAGCTTTGGTGGTTTCTGGAGAAGCAGGAGGCGGTAGACGGAGCGATAGGAGATCATGGTGAGGGCGGTCCAAGTCCAAGATGAGGGATTTGAACAAGACCAGATATTACCAGTGTGATGACTTTGGGACATCTAGCCAGAGATTGCTCTTAACTCAGAGATCGGACGAGGGCTACTGCAGCGACGGTCAGTAGCGATTCAGAGGGTAATGCCATGGAGATATCTGACGAGGTATCTACTTCTTTCCAGCAGTAGATTTTAAATTCTGCATGCACCTATCATGTATGTTGTAAAGAGGAGCAGTTTGACTCCCTAGAGAACAATGAGGATACTATTTATCTGTCGGATGGATCGAGCTGTACGATCAGAGGTATCGAAACGGTCAGCTGGAGGACACATGATGGTGCAGTGAGAAGATTAGGAGAGGTCTGATATATACCCAATTTCAGACAGAATCTTATCTCACTGAGCAGACCGGATTCGAGAGGCTACAGGATAGTAGCTGATGGAGGAATTTTGAAGGTGCTACGCGGTGATAGAATTATTCTGGAGAAAAGAAGAGGACGAGAGGACATTACTACCTGACGGGGAGTCTAGTATGAAATGAAGCTTTAGGAGCCAGGTGGAGTTCAGAGCGAGATGGAGCTCCAAATGGAGATAGATCAGGCACGAGATACGAGATTCGAAAGAATGAGAGGTAATATCGTAAAGTGAGATTTCTATTGTCGCAAGATGATATCCCGAGCAGATCTCAAGTTAGGAGGAGCACAGCATACGATGGAGATGGGATCGAGCGATCTGGCTCGACTCCCATATCTGTCCATCTATGATCAGCAGGTGATTGCCCCAGAATATGGGAGCGAGGAGATCCAGAAGTTCTCAGAGTCAGGAGAAGACCGAATGTCGAATCGAAGTACAGATTGTTAGGATTTGATACCTTGAGATTCGATCCACATTGAGCCCACAACGAGATCTACGATGACGAATGAAGTCCAACAAGTCCAAGATCATTTCAAACAGAGTCCGAATGATCGAGATACACTCGATTGAAGTTGGCAAAAAATCTGAAGCGATGGAGAACCGGCCGGTGGGTCGGTGGAGCAGCGGTGGCATGGCTGCATGTGGTAGCGTGCGGCTTGGGTGCGGAGCGCGGCCCAAGCCTAGGCACTCGTGCGGGCGTGGTCCAGGCCCACGAGCACGCACATGGGATCATGGGCCCGGATATCTCGATCCACGATGGATCGAGTGGTGCACAGATGGGCGCATGGACCGTGAGACCGTTTCCCCTCAGTTTCTCACGGTCCACCATGGATCGGACGATGTTTCTCCTACGTTTCTCACGGTCTATGGGTTATTTCATTGACCGAAGGCGCGATCAGACAGTGGATTGATCTCTCGATAATGATCCAATGGCTGAGAGAGAGTTTTTATGATTCGATTTAGGCATGATCCAGCGGGTTGTTTTGATCATTTGATGCAGATTGGATGGTCGAAAAGTTGCAGAAGTCCAATCAGAAGTGTGTTTCCGATATTAGCTGGGTTTTTAAGCCTTTACAAGGCCCAGTTCTGTGAATAGAGAGACCTATGGTGTGTGTGTGTTTTTGTTCGGGAGAAAACGCAGTGAATAGAAACGTGGTGCCGACAGAAGCAGGAGTAGGATTTTAAGCAGACTGTTGGACAATGGACAGTGATCGCTTCAGAAATTCAGGAGGGTCTTCTTAGAGAGAGAGCTTTTGTGAGGAAGAGTTTCCTGTGAGGGAGAGATTGTGTATACGAGCGTTGAGGGTATGATCTCCTCTTGTAATTTTTTTCTTTTTCATAGTGAAGCTTGCATGCCCTGTGGAGGCGAGCTTTTTTTTGTCTGATCCACGTATCTGATTGTTTCTGTTTTATTTCTTCTTTTTTCTTGCTGCGATGCATGATATCGAAAAGGTTCTGGGAGATGGTGTCCTGACCAAACATCCACCAACAACCATCATGAAGGAAGAGAAATCGATGAGGAGAAAGAAAAGAAGGGGAAGGAGATGAAAGAAGAAGAACACCGATAATGGAGGAGAAGGGGTCAATTGAGAGGAAAGAGAAGAAAAAAAAAAGAAATGGAGATAAAGATATTTTCATCATTTTATAAAATAATGATATTATGTGATTGTCATGTGACATCATTTCATTAATAAAGATAGATGACTGAATTATATTGGAATATATCGATAAGTAAAGGATCAATTTGATACCTTTAAATATAGGATGTGTAAGTAAAATTGAACTAAAATTGAAAAAGTGTTCCTATAATTTTTTTTTTGAGAACAAAACTCCAACAATCCTCACAAAAGATTAAAATTTGGAAAAATATTAAAAGAATATCTGGACATCTTATACTATTCAATAGATGGAATATCTTGTGGGTTTGAACTTCAGTTAGTATTGATAGTATCCAGTCAAAGTACCATATTGGATTAGATCTTGAATTAGATCTTTTGACTCAAACTTCAACTTATCACACATAGCATAGATCAAATGGATTTTATGCAATCAATACCATTTAAAGGCTTTGTACTTTATATCTTGATTTTTCATGAAAATTTTATTCAGATTAGTTCAAATCCTTGGTTGTGGCCTATACAACAATTCTCATATAGATAAGTCTTTTAAAGATATTTATGACTTAATACTGCATAGATTTCCGATCTTAGACTTCTTAAGAGCATAACTCAACTTTCCAATTTTATTTTATTATTGATAAGAACACTCATCACAAATATGGGAGGAGATATACTTTGAAAATGTGCTTTAACATGATCACTCAATCACCTTTATTTCTATCATATTGATCCCATTAATAGAATCTTTAATCACAAAGGTTGGGTATCTACCGTCAGTGACCAAATAACAAGCTTAAGTCTTATATATCCCCCTCGATGATTCTAAGACTTCATTAAATAAACTTTTGGTTAATTGATTTGCCAAATTTTTCAAACTTCACAAATTCTAAGAAAATGAACATTACTCATTTTGAGTTATCTTACAAATTTATGATGAAATTGAATATACCAGTTTATTCTTTGTTAATACTCTTTAAATTGGTTCGTTCAATTTCGGTCTTATTATCACAATGCATTGATATGGCCGGAATTAGCTTAGGTATGAAAGATAGCTCTAAAATAAGATTTTTAATCCATTCTTCCTTAGTATAGATAGTATCTAAAGCAATCTACTCAATCTTCATAGTGCTATGATATATAATAATTTGCCTAAAAGATCCTCAAACTACAACAGTACTGTCAAGAAGAAAATAAAATTCATTGGTTGATTTAAGATGAAGAGAACCAAGTAAAATCATTTAAATTGGTTCGTTCAATTTCGGTCTTATTATCACAATGCATTGATACGACCGGAATTAGCTTAGGTATGAAAGATAGCTCTAAAATAAGATTTTAATCCATTCTTTCTTAGTATAGATAGTATCTAAAGCAATCTACTCAATCTTCATAGTGCTATGTATATAATAATTTGCCTAAAAGATCCTCAAACTACAACAGTACTGTCAAGAAGAAATAAATTCATTGGTTGATTTAAGACGAAGAGAACCAAGTAAAATCATATGTATATCCTGACAGAAGTTTTTACATTATACTATAAGCAAATTCTAGAAATATCATTCAATTCTCTTACCTACCATTTGCACTAGATGGCATTGAAGATGTCATGTGAATAAGGAATTTAATATATTTTATTTATTTCTTTAGTTGAAGGAAGATGTTACTTTCATGAATAGGCGATAAATAAGTAATATAATCTTAGGATAATAATTTTTAAAAGACAACTAGAAGTTCCTCTCCTCATAAATTATAACATGAATGAGAAAATATTTAAAAACTTAACCAAGCATGATAGAATTATTGGTAGCTTTAAGTGCCTGAAAGAACACTCTCATTAAAAGAACAAAGTCACTAAACATTCAATAAAACATAATCAATGTTTAAGCACGGGAGGTGCCTGAGGAAAAGAAACATGCTTCTTAAGAAACCTTGCAACCTTAAATACCATGGTGGGACAACATGATGGAGGTAGCGAGATTATCTCCAAAAGTTGCCATGATGAGCGCGCGCGGTGCACAAAGAATTTTCCTGCCATGATAACTCAGGCAAGTGTCAAATAAATGGACACCAAAAGCTCTTCATCCAAATTCTACAACCCCTGGCCCTCATTCAAGAACACTGAAGAAGTTGATCATTTTTCCCACAGACATTTCATTGATTCTTGATGTGACGTCATTTAATTTGATGTGTACAGGTATCCGCACTTCCACGTATAGTGATTCATTACCCTCGTCAAAAGAATCCTTCACCATCAAAGGCAGAAAACAGTCGGTTTCTAACTCAAGATATTACAGTGAGATTGTCTTGCGTGGTATCTTATCATGGTATAATGCTTTTTTATCATCATGCGTTGATGCATGGGAAATCTTTCGGGCACTTACGTACGTTCAGAAAAAGTTGAAAATGACTCGCTAAAAGGTACAAGAAACTAAGGCGATTAGTTAAACATGATAAGCACCATAATTCCGCTATTCGTGCCACAGAAGAAGGGGCTGCTTGGTGGAAGGACTTCGTTTGCCACGCACAGCGCATTGACCCACCCAATACGAAACGTAGTCCACCATTGTGTTAAGACCGAAGAATAATGGACATGCGAAGCTGGGGGCGGGGAGGGGGGGGGGGGAGTGGTCTCAAATTAAGACATTAATTTAAGCCAAGTTGGTGGTTTTAACAAGACGGATTTGGGCGAGGTTGGGTGTAATGTCCTGCTCAGAACACAAGGGTGAGGCACAAGCAAACGAGTGGTGTCTGTAGGGATTAAACTCTGAGAAAGCAACGCAACGGGAAATGAAGAAGCCATGTGAGGCTTCACGAGGGTCTTCCTTGGTGCATTTGTGGATATCGCTCCACATAATCTTTTTCATTATTGCGTTCTGATAGGAAGCGGTTAGCCAATCACTTCGTATCCAGATACGAGCCCTCTACTGGAGCCCACGAGCCGACGGTCCCGCAACCACCCGCTTGACCGTCTTCGATGCGGACTGCGTCGGTGGGAACTTCCTTCCTAATCTGGCACATGATGTGGTAGGGCTGATTGGGAGATGGTGGTCGAAAAAATATCCTTCCGGGGACCAAACACATGAGAAGAATATAGAGCTTCATAATCATACGGTTCTGTGGATTATATTTATTATTAGGAAAACGCCATATGCCCTGTTTTTTTTTTTCTCCTGGTGTAAAGGGAGGTAAACGACTGCCCGGAATCTTTTTTGCTGAAAAAGAGTGGAGAATATATATATATATGCAGAAAAACAACTTCCTCAGGAAGCGGTTTAAATTTTTGACAGGTAGCCAGCAATATACAGGGAAAGGAAGCAAACCACCATAGAAAAGATAAAGTACAGAACTACCGGAGGAGAAGCTTTGTCGTAAAAATCTGAGATTGCGTTTGATGCACCATTAGGTAATTTAAAAAATAATATAAATTATCTATAGAATAAATTATTATCATTAAATTATCAATAATATTATTACTGTATTTGATATATACAGATAATATTACAGTAAAATTATTAAAATTTCACAGACATGTTTGGTATGATAATCAGATTATTGATAATATGAAATCAAATTTTTAAATATCTTCAATAATTTGTCCTAATGCTTTTTTTTTTCTGATAAAAGTAAAGGAGTGATGTGAATATGATGGTGGTGCGGAGAAGTAACAGATCGAGAGATGTGAGGAACCACGGGCATTGGGGGGGTGAGAAGGAGGTGGCTCATGTGGAGCCATGGGGGTGATAGGGACCAACATGGAGGAGCCACGAAGGATGGTGGGGATAAGAGCGGAGGAGCTGCGGGCAGACAAATGAAGATGGAGGAACCGTAGTTGGGGTGCACACGGAGGGGGTGGGGGAGGAAGGTTTGGCAATAGGTTTATATGATTTTTTGAAGGATAATTTGTCCAAAATTTTATTGCAATATTGTCAAAAAAATAGTAATCTGAATAGCCTCTTCTCAAGACAATCTAGATTGCTTCTTATGAGATAATCTGGATTACTATTCAAAAAGAATATCCAACACAGTAATCTAAATTATCACATTAAATTATCAATAATTTAGATAAATTGCCAGCTATCAAATGCAACCAGAGGAAGTAAGCAAATCAACCACAAAAGAAGTTTGATTTTCCAACTTTAATAGTGCAATGAATTGCCACCAGTTCAAACAGAAGGAAAAAGACGGGAAACGGATTAGAAGGTGATCCGTTTAAGCTCGCAATCTTTTCATTTTGCCACCCAGGGACACCACCCCTTCCAATCTTGCGCCGTTCAGTCATTTTTGCGAAAATTAGTAGGTCACTTTTTCAGCAATAAAGGGTGGATGGGATTGCCACTGCGTTGACCTTCCAACAGAAGAAAGATGGGAGGTTTAAAACAGAAGGCCAGTCTGTCCGTCCCCTCTAAAAGCATAGCTGCATCGGACCCTCAAAATACCACAAATTAAAGGTCCACTCGATGCTTGTTTATTATTTAGCAAACGGAAGTGTTAGAGGCCCTGTTATTATAACATACATTAACTGTTTCTGTTAAAGCAAAGTGAATCAAGTTGCGCAAAATATATATTTGACAAATATATGTTAGAGGAGATGGTAAAGAAAGTGGGAAGACAAACTAGAGTTCCATTATGTAACGGGTGGTTTTGGTACTCGGTTGTTTTCTTCCAATCTAGGGTTATGACGATGGCGCAGCATATATATAGCAGCCTTTCTCTTATGGTACTTGTAAGTTTTAGTAAACTTGAGCTCATGGGTAATTGACACCGACCGCATTACATCTCCCAGGAGTGCGTTGTGTGTAGTCTTTATGGGTTTTCATGTTTGTTTTTTGTCTCAGCTCTCCGGATGCTGAGCTCTATTGTACATTAAGTCTCTCTTCTTTAATAAAGCTGGGGAACTCTTGCCTCCCGTTTCAGCAAAAACAAAAAAAGCGGGTAGTGATTCTGAAGGCTAACATCAGTATCTACGTGATAAATTCTTGAGGATAGATTCCTTCCTACCTTCTTGTCTCACTCGATCGGTGCCACCTGGTGATAGCTGTGTGCAAGTCGAGTCAGGTCCAGAAGTATATTGTATTTTGTTGGTAGGCTTGCCAAGTGTAACCAGGAATGTGGCAATATATACACACACACACACGCACACAGGTGATTTGATCATGGAAGTGAAAATTTAGGTAGCTGGGAGAAAGAGAAATGAAAACAATGTTGTTGGGGAAACAACCAACCAATGGAGAAAAGAGAAAACAAGGGAAACAACCAACCAATGGAGAAAAGAGAAAACAAAGTAAAATCAAGAGATACTGTTTTTGTTGTGGATCTGTACCTCAGTCTTGATTGGAAGGATCCTCGGCTCTGATCTATCTATGAAAAATGGATGCTTGACAGATCACATATATACAAATCACGATGGTCGTCGAGTACAGTATTTCATCGAGTTGGCTGTGACTGCTATCTATCCTCTGTCCTTGCTGACGATTTCATCTCAATCGTAGATGTTCTATTTTAGCTCGTCCGTGATCGACTAATTTCAAATTATCTGAAGTCAACAACACGCGCTCCACGATCTCCAAAACTTTGGCTTTAGATGATCTATTTTAGATCGTCCATGGTCGAGCTAAGCTCTCTACCATCAGATCCACCACTCTCTCTCCTGAATTGAGAAAATTCAAGTAAAGAAGGATTCCTCTGCGATTGAATCTCTCACAAAAGAGAATAACTTTCTCGAATCAATCCACGCGCTAAATCCGGAAAGTATCAAGACTCCAAGACGTATACAACCCCAATTTTTCTCCTATAAATAAAGAGCACAGAAATCTTTGAAGTAAGTTCTCAATTCTCGCTCTCTCCTTCTCATTGTTCTTCATCTCCTGGCTTGATCGTCAAAGAGTCTTCACCAAAGAATACTCTGATGAGAATTTTTTGCAGATATTTGGACATAGCTCCAACGATAGCGTCACTTCGACCATCCTCGTCTCCGCATCTGATCTCAAGTACAGAGACCAGGAGCAACAGTTCCTATGTATGTTGTACATGTCTTCTAAAGTTTAATTTCAACGAGCATGTCAAGTCATTTTGGCTTCATACGCTTTGAAACATTAATTGGTGCTGAGAAGTATGGGACGTGCATAGGTGAAGGTCGGCTACACGCCATGCGCACCGCCTACACGCCATGTGCACCACCACGTCGGGTCCACACACTCGGTCCCCCATCCAACATTTGCCCTCTATGCGTTAACGTCTCAAGAATCCTCTAATTTCCATCCTGTGCTTGCTGTTCAATTGTGTCTTTTGAGCATCGATTTCAACTTTCTCGAGCCATTGTCGACACGTGAGACACGGTTCAAGCTCCACGTACGCAAGCAGGAATAGGGCAAGAGAATGTGGTAACTTTTTAGTAATCTCTCTTGGCTCCCACGAGATTGTAGCTAGGTGTGCAAGCATCAGCATATTCCATGCAAGGCTCGAGAAAGAGAAAGCTTGTTACTTTCTTTACCTACGACGGGAGCATTTTTTTTGCCCGTCTTATTTGACGGATCCTGCGGTACGGGTTGGCATCGATTTGCCAACACCACATGAGGGAGAGAGTAATTGCGTGTGGTCAGCGGTCAGTGGTGGTAGCGTAGCGGGGCGATACAGGCCGACACCTCCACCTGCAACCGTCGCCACCTGCTGCTGTATCGGATCGCTATCTGATCCGTTCCCCCATCAACAACAAACGGACCGACCAAACCCTCGATTTGTCTCAGCCTGTGTTTTGTTGACAAGCAGCAACAAAAATGCAGACCTTCAAACTATTAAAAGAAACAAAATTAAAATAATAACAAATAAGTGCAAGGAAAGGATCCTAAATAGACCAATTACCTAACTAGTTCTTGTTCCTAGCAACGTTCAACTCTGGATGCTTGTAACGATTAATTTTTACCTCTCCAATCTCAAGTTGTAGTCTACAGCATTAATTTTTCCTCTTAAGAAGACATGAACTACATATTTATACAACGACTACTCAGAGATTCCAATCGATCGATCTTCAGGAATTTGGATCTTTCTTGCTTGGTTTTTCAAGCAGCTGATTCTAAAAAACGGAATAGATATTCCTTCTTCTTCTTTTCCTTTTTTTTTTTTTTCATCGAAGTTTAGTTGTGCCCGAACATTAATTTGTGGTCCCGTTCCGGATGGATGCGGCCGCGAATGACGATTGAAGTTTTAACTACCTGATACTGGGGTTTAAATAATAATTGTGGTTTGTTCTGAGCGCCAGTTATACGTCAGCGTCCATTTTAAAATACATATAGAGCCATTTGTAGGTGGAGCCTCTCTTAAATAGCACCAAAATTAAAATACAAGTAAACCAAATGCATCTCATCTCCTGTTTAGGAACGCACCATTCGGTGATGGGGAGATGGGATCAATGTTGGCCTTTTGTTTGAGAGTGAATTGGAAAGCTGAAAAATATGATTAGCGAGGTCATAATCAGATCTTGATATATGAGGGAGAATCGCAAAGGAAAGGGGTCGTGGGGTTATATGCATACCAAAAGCCTGACACATCACCCTCCTGCCACCTGTCGGCATTGGCTTTTCCCCATCACCCCTGGTTGGACTCGTCTTTGCTACATCAATTATTGGAACAGCAAGTATTGAGTAATCATTAGTTTAAATGTGAAGAGGGAGTGGATCAGAAACCCTCCCCTGTTGAAACTTGAACAATTAGCTCGTTTGAAAGCATAGTTTAGAATTCCTTTGTCGACCATATAGGTTTTACCTCTCTCATGCATAGCCAACACTTTACCGCTCGCAGAAACAGATGACAGGATGGTTGCCCCGCAGTGCCCCGGCCTATTCTGTGAGCTCTCATTTTTGGCCATCTACACGAGTCTTCTTGTGCCGGTGCATGCTAGATTGGCACAGGTATCCATATGAAGGACAAAAATAGTTGCAAACAGCACGAAATAGCAGTTGCATTAGGGCTGTCCCATCAGTCTCGAAAATTTGCTAGCAACTCTGAAGTCTCGCACAAAATGTTATGAACTCTACCGTACGTTGTCTTCCACCTGGCTGCTTATGCCGTGCCAGTAACCCAAAGGTGCTTGTGCGCATGCTTGCGTGAGAAATTCTGCTGCATTCACTGCTTCCGAGGTTATTACTCAGGGAGTAACAAAAGAGGCATTTGGCAACAGCAAAGCTAAAGATCATCGCTTGTGTTACTCGCAAAGTATCCATAAATTATCAAAATATAGATAGATAGGTTAGTCAAACAAAGTGCAGTAGGATTAGTGGGGACAATACTGTTACCCAGTCTGACCAAATGATCATCTAATAATCTAATAATCTAATCAAACAACCGCGAACCAAGCAGTCTGGTTAGACGAGAACGCATCCTTTAAGTAGTCACGACGCCACCAGCTGCCCTTGTTTCAACGTGTTTTATTCTTTCCCTGCCCCTTCATTTAAAAAAAAAAATAGAATAGGGAAATGGATCCAGTTTAAAATATACAAAGGCTGAAATGATATCTCTAAACTCGTTTTGCATTCAAGAAACAAAGGTTATTCATGCATTTATGAATAGATGCCGTCCTTACAGTATTTAATTACTTTTAATAAAGTCATGTTGGGCATCTTAATCTTCTTTATGTATCGATCTTTAATAATTAATCTTTTTTTTGATGAATATGGGAGGTTGGAAGCCGCCAGCATTTATTAAATTCAGAGAATATATACAGTGTCCAAAAAAAAGTTACAGATCAAAAGAGGCTACAAGTCCTACTCGAAAAAACTCCAACCCTGCCACTGTGGTTTCAGAATTATAGTAACAGGCCTAAAGCAGAATTTTTAGAAAGGAACCAAATTCTAGCTGAAGATTAATGACTCTATGGACTACAAACAAGAGAAAATGGGCAGAGAATCATGGATCTATGAGGGAAGCTGGAATTGTTTTACTTTGTGCCAAATTTTCCATATTTCAGCAAAATAAGCTTCCATCACATAAGTTGGACCAAAGATTGAAGAGATGCAGCGCTTCAAATGTCACGGAGGACAAGGATGCATGCTTGTCGAGGAAAATTCTACTATTCTTCTCTTTCCAACAGCTCCATGTAGTAGCTCCAATGAGCTCTCAATGGTCTTCAAAAGAACTTTGCACAATGATTTCTTATATTAATGATACTAATGTAGGTAAAAGATAAGTAGATTACCAAATCCAACTCATCATGCTTAATTCCAATCACGATCTTCCATTACATTCTTCACAATGGAAGCGGATGGTGATGCACCAATGATGATAGCTTAATGTTAATAAAGTAATTCCATGATACATAGTAAGATAAAAAGGTTATACTGCTAAGCGGTAGGACGGAAAAAGTTATGATTGAAGTTAACTGGACGTTGAAATGATATAAGCTCTTTTTTCGTAGAAAAATGATATAAGCTTCTATTAGTAAGTCTATGTGCGGTATATTGGCATTAGATAGAAATATATCTTATTATTGCTTAGTAAAGCTGACCTATATATATTCATCTGACATTTGAATTACTCGGCTTTGTCATAATGGAGCCATGAATGGGAAAAAAACATGTGATTATTTAGAATTATTTGCACAAACTTGCAAATCTTTTTTTTTTCCTTCTTTAAGTAAATATGTGGTAGTGCGGCTATCTCTCTCTCTCTCCTAACATGGTTAACTAGCATACATACGTTGGTCTACATGCTATTGGGCAAGTATAAAGGTAGGCTAGTTATAAGTGACCATTATCTAGTCAAGCAGGCAACTTAAGCCTTGTTGATAAGGATAATGCATGTCATAAGCTACCTTTTAAGACTCCTTCGGACATAGCGTATATGGTGTTTGTGATGTTGGTTTCTTTATTCATCAATTGCATGAGATACATGGGCAATCTTGTTTTACAAAATGACATCAAAATTAGATCCGAACAAGTACTCTTACTATATTTCATAATCAACCCATATTCATTATTGGCTTCAACCCTAATAAGAAGAAATTGTCGCAACTTGAATTACATGGGAAATTTTTACACATCCATTTGATTGTAAATTTGTTTAAAATGGAAAATATTCTTAAGTAATATCTTTGCTGGCTTACCAAAATTAATCATGTATGGAAATGTGCAACATGGATTATAGAAGATTCATTGCTATTCAGATGCAATGGATCCTAATATACGTTTCTCTCAGCAATAATAGGCATATATTGATAGCTAAGGGTGAGCAAAAATCGAACCTGAACTAATTAAACCTGTGAAACCGAACTAAACTGCAGGTGTGATTTGGTTTAAAATTTTATTCGGTTTAGTTTGATTGATTTTTGACATATAAAGAATAGGTTTGGATTGATTCAGATTTATCAATAAATAAAACTATTCTCAAATCGAATCAGACTGGCTTTAATAAAATGACGTCATTTTAATTAGGATGTTATTTATATTGGAGTATTAATATATTAGAAATAATTTTGGATTTATGGTGTTATTTATCAATTTGGTTTGTGTTAATTAGCCTTGAACCCTAGGTGACTTACTTACTGGATTGTTATTTTTTGTAATGTGTTGAAGATCTTTATCTTAATCCTTAATGATGGCGTTTGTTTAAGAATTTTATTTTGTTGAGTGGCAATATTTTATGTCAATTTAAATCATTTTATACTTGATAAATTCTTTTGGTGGTAATCTTATGTGAAAAGGAAACAAGTCTTCATGAACCACAAAAATAATAATAATAATATAAATTGATAAACCAAACCAAACTAGACCGTTTAAATCATGTTGGTTTGATTTGATTTTAATCTTTTATTGATCCGATTTGGTTCTAGAAATGCCAAACCATTTAAGATTGATTCGGTTTAGATTTGAATATGAAATCGATCCAAATCGGACCATGTTCACCCCTATTGACAGCTACACATAACTATTCAATCACGTGTGTTGTTTCCTAACTAGCATATATCATTTTACTCGCCCACCACTTGATGTTTTAGAGAAAAAATGCTAATGGAGTACAAAACTATAATATAGAAATAATTTGTGATGTTGAAGGCAGAAATGATTAGAAAAATCTCAATCTAAAGTTTTGTAATTACATAATAAATTTATCATGCACTTTTATATGTGCACTTGACATTGAAACTCTATTGCAATTGTATAACATAATGCTCACTAGACTTCTGTTTTTCTAAAAATATATATATATAGAGAGAGAGAGACTAATGGAGTACAAAACTATAATATGGAAGTAATTTGCGATGTTGAAGGGAGAATGGTTAGAAAATTCAAATTTTGTAATTACACAATAAAATTGTATCATGCACTTTTATACGTGTACTTGGCATTGAAACTCTCATGCCATTTTATAACATAATGCTTACTAGACTTCTATTTTCTATATATATATATAGAGAGAGAGAGAAAGAGATGCTAATGGAGTACAAACTATAATATATAAGTAATTTGTGCTATTATATATATATATAGAGAGAGAGAGAGAGAGATTATATATATATATATATGCTAATGGAGTACAAAACTATAATATAGAATAATTTGTGATGTTGATGGGAGAAATGATTAGAAAATCCAAATCTAAAGTTTTGTAATGACATAATAGGATTTTATCATGCACTTTTATATGTGCACTTGACATTGAAACCCTCTTGCCATTATATAATATATGCTCATTAGGCTCTTGTTAATATACATATAGGAGCAGACTTGGATAAGATCGATCATATTTGCACTTAAATATGATCAAATTAAAACTAGATAATGAAGATCCTACATTAATGATCCAAATCATTGAATGTGATCTACTACCTCAAAATTAATTACATACTAAAAATCATATAATTTGAAGATCTCTAGCTTATGCATCAAGTGATCTAAAAAAAAATCTAATTCAATTTTATTTAGATTGTCTAATTTTTGACTATTTGATGTATAGGTTAGGGGTCTCTAAATCGCATAATTTTTTATGTGCGAACAGTTTTGAAGAAATAAATTATATTCAATGATTTGGATCACTGATGTAAGATCTTTATTATAGAATTTTGATTTAATCGAATTTGAATCTAAATTCGATCGATCTGATTATATATATATATATATATATATATTATTAATTTAAAAAATTAAAAAATTGCTGAGACAAGAACTT
>KE504634.1:760431-771120 GCA_000441515.1 Elaeis oleifera | reverse complement strand
ATATATATATATATATATATATAGTATTATTAGTTTTTAAAAAATAAAAAAATTGCTGAGCAAGACAATTTTACGATGCTCCAAAAATTTTGCTTGCTGATAGCCCGTCCCTTTCCAACTATTTACATGTGCAAACTTTTGATTCGTCAAAGTCATCTATCTCCCACCGTTCACGTACTAGTTTAGCATTTTCCTTCGCCGTCCACACCGATGGCTTTCGGCGTTTGGGGAAAGGAACATCGCCTTCTTGCGAGGGACCATAGGCATGTGACGCCCCTTCTTACACGAGCCAACCTTCCGGGTTTACCGGCCAAAGAAGGATTCACACATGCTACAGCCGTTAGCGTGGCAACAGTCGGTACCTTCCTCATGAGGCGCGCGGGCGAGACCCCTGCGAGGGGATTTACGGTCGACATGATCACGTTCCTATCTCCACATTTACTCAACGGTCTTCCACAAAATTCCAAGTTTATGTATAATTGTAAATAAAGAATATTGTTTTTCTTTTCTGTTTTCGTTGCCGGTCCATATGATGTGGCTTGTGAAAGATATCAGATGGTCAGGAGCAGTTGATCTTGATTCTCGATTTCGAAAGAAAATTTTAAATAATACAAAAAAAAAAGAAGAAGAGAAAAGAAAATCAAAGATCAAACAGAGTGAAGGGAAACAGAGGGACGCGAGGATAAATAAATCAACAAAATATTGTTTCGGGTGTGGAGGAGGACGGCCTTGATTTGCGCTGGGAGCGGGCGAACTCTTTTTCTCCCGCATTCCTTCGGTCCGGCTTTAATTGTTTTCTCCCTGGTTAATTTCTTGTCCGATTAATACGATAAATAAAATGCTCCGGCGTTATTTCGGGGCTGTTGGTTTAAGGCCGTGTGGTTATAACCTTGCTGTTAGGACTCTGGGGTTCTGGGTTTCTCTCCCTTCCTTTCCCACGCGGTATACCTCTCCGTCCTCCCTTGTTCGCATTAGGATTAGCCGGAGAGAAGGAAGGAAACAAGTAGAATATATACATATATATACATATATATATTATATATAAAAAGCGAGGAAAAAGAAAAGGCTTCGAGCAGAATTCAGGAAAGCAAGAAGAAACTCCTTATTTTTTTTGTCGGACAAGAAGAGGCTCCTTATTTATTTATTTGTTCTTATTTCTTAACCCTTCCCTTTTAATTAATTATTCCTCCCTCCCTCTTTCAATTGCTTTGCTGCTAGCGGAGCAAGGCTATATATATATTGCCACACATATGTGTATGTGTATGCGTATATTTTGATTAGGGGTGGCAGCAGGAGAAGAGAGGAGGTTGGCTTCCTTTGTTCCCTCTCTCTCTCTCTCTTTGCCTGCATTGTTGGTCCCTGGTTATTTTGAGAGTAGATCTTTGATGGGATGGGTGTTTAGGTGAGTGTGAGCGAGATCTCAACTCAAACTGGGTCAATTGGGTGTTTCCTTAAGTGATCGCTCCAGTAACCCCTCTTTTCTTTCTCTTTCTGCTCCTCGCCAGTCTTCCTTTTCGGAATCTTCTGGGGTTTGGGAGGACCGGGAGAAGGCGTCGAGGCGAACGACTGACAGTCCAGCTCCACCGCATTGTCTTGCGTAGCTTCCCAGCAACAAACCCCTCCCTCCAGCCACGAACAAACAAACAATCATCAAAAGAGAAGAGTTCAAAGATCTTGCTGTTTCTAGAGAACGGAACGAAAGCGGAAGGGCCCTTCTCGCCCGTATAAATCCGTCCAGATAAGCTCCATTATTTTCCCGGGCGGCCATTCCATCCCTCTTCTCTTCTCGTCCTCCTCCTCCTCCGCCGCCGCCGCCGCCGCCGCAGCTCCCAGGGAGAAGGGGGAGAGAGATTATGGAGAGGGTATCGTCGACGGCGATACTTCCGGAGGCGTTCCAGGGAGCTCGGGACGACATTACAGAGCAGATGGGGCTGGTGTGGCAGCAGATCAAAGCGCCGGTCATCGTCCCTTGCTCCGCCTCACGGTGTTCCTCTGCCTGGCCATGTCGGTGATGCTGTTCGTCGAGAAAGTGTACATGGCCGTCGTCATCGTCATCGTCAAGCTCTTAGGGAAGCGGCCGGAGAAGCGCTACAGATGGGAGCCCATGCGGGACGACCTGGAGCTCGGCAACTCCGCCTATCCCATGGTCCTCCTCCAGATCCCCATGTACAACGAAAAGAGGTCCCTCTTCCCCGCTTTCCTCCTCCCCCTCCCCCTCCCCCTCCCTAGTGGGGCCTCGAGACTCGTAGATTAATCAGAAAATAAAAAATCAAATCAAATCAAATCGACTGAATCTTCTCTTGTAATGATGATAATATACAGGTGTATCAGTTGTCCATCGGAGCTGCATGCGGGCTATCATGGCCGTCGGATCGAATCATAATCCAAGTGCTTGATGATTCCACCGACCCTGTTATTAAGGTTAGGGAAGCTGCCTATTGTTGGATCAATTATCGCATTCATGTTGGGACTGGAAATGAGTGCATGCTCTGCGAATTTCTCAGAACTTTTTCTGTTCGCTAGTGCCCTCTTCTTTGTTCGTGTGCCTTTGATCATTGAACCTGCTTATTTATTCCACGTCTTTTATTATATCTCACATGGAAGTCCTGTGCTTTCTGATCTTGAGACTCCCGTCGTTTTCCCCTTCCAGACCCTTCTTCCGAGGCGTCTGTGGAGGTGGAAAAGATGACACGTAATTAGGGGTGGAGACTTTAGTAATTAATGCTAACCGAGATTGCTCGATAATTTATATAACCCCACAGCTCTACCTTTGTAAATAGAAAAACTTCATGAATTTTTTCGGCTGTTAAAGTTAAAATTTTGATCGTCCGTTTCGGATCAGATAACAATCACGTTTGTTTTTTTTTTTTTCCGAATGGAGGCAATTGATAGTTTTGCATCGAATTGATATGGTTTGATCGCTTGGAAATCTGTGGTCTAGCTACTTAATCAACACAAAAACGCACGCAGGATCTGGTGGAGCTGGAGTGCCAGCGGTGGGCGAGCAAAGGGATCAACATCAAGTACGAGATCCGGGACAACCGGAACGGGTACAAGGCCGGGGCGCTGAAGGAGGGCATGAAGCACAGCTACGTCAAGGACTGCGACTATGTCGCCATCTTCGACGCCGACTTCCAGCCGGAGCCCAACTTCCTTTTCCGCACCATCCCTTTCCTCGTCCATAACCCCGAGCTTGCCCTCGTCCAGGCCCGCTGGAAGTTCGGTATGCCTCTCTCTCTTGCTTTCCCTCTCCCCACCACAAGGCCCACGACGACTCCTCCATTATCTTCCATCTTCTTTTAAAAGTTTATGTTCTCTTTGCTTATTAATTTCATGACTCAAATCGGATTCAATTTTAGTAGCACACACTTGCATCCGAGTCGATTTAATCCCGCGAGTTGAAGAGAAAAGCAGAGAGAAAGTTTTGTGTTTTTTCCCATTTTCTAAGTTCCCATCATAGAGCAGCAGTGGGATTCTCCGAGCGAGCGAGCGGGCCCGTTGGGCGCGTTGTTCGTGTAGACCTATTCTATTCTCAACACACACCGGCAGCAACGGAGCAGGTGAGAGGGAGAAAGAGTGTCGGTGGCTATTTGACTATTCTTCGTCTTCCTAATTAATTTCCTGCGCTTTTTTGAATGCCTCATCTGGTGGTTTTACCTTCCTTCCTCTTTCCAACGTGGCTCTCTACTTTATTTCATCTTTCTGTAAATGTCAAGTTTACAGAGCTGTAATCTCACATCCTGCATATAATTTATATACACACACACACACCTATGTGTATATATAATTCTGCGTAACTAATCTAAAATAAAATAATTATTGGGAGACGAGAGAAGGCAAAAGAGAAATTGACAGCCTAATCCCTCAATCACTCGCATTGCTAGATTTTCGGGGACATAACTAGCCCCACCACGGATGGTTCTCACTCCCTCCCATTCTTTCGATAGGGACCATCGCTGCAGCTATTAAAGAGAGAAATGAGCACGTCAGCGAGCCTAGGCGGACAGGGGAATATGGTCTCTTTCAATCATTACCACCACGGCAGCTAGTTTGCCAGAGAGCAACTGTATTAGTGTAATTAGATCTCTGTCGCTGGGTTGTTTCTAGATATATAGAGCGGTAACAGGAACCCAGAGCAGTAAAACTTCACCTTTTATGGTTGTTATTTATGTGCTGCTGACTTAACCTTTTATGGGTGTTATTTAGGTGCTGCTGCTGCTGCTGCACCTACCACATCTTTATTCCCACCATGCCATCCCGTCCCCGCCTCCCTTCCATGTGCAACTATTCTTCGGTGCCACCTTGCTTCAAGAACATGAATAATAGATATGAGTGCCACTACAAACTGATGTCCACAAAATCTGATTCCCTGTCTCCTCATCACCCTAAAATCTTCCACCGACGCTCCGACATAATATTTTCTCTTCACTTTTCAATCCTCTTTTAGCCAAACTTTACCGTAATAACTAGAAGTAATATGTCCACGCTGCATATTTCTTCAAACTGTGTAACATTAATAGTAGTCTACACATTTCTGGATGCCCTCTATGTGGTGCCTGGGCTGAGACCGCTTGAGGAAACTTCAACCAAGCTTAAGAAAGGATGGGATCAATTGTCCTCTAAATTTCTTTAATAAAGCATGGGTGAAGGTCCTCACTTCTCCATAATTCATTCATAAAAGAAAAGGTCAGCATACACTAAATCAAATTGCTGACATATGGGCCTTTTTCTATCTTGTCCATCTCATCTAGCACTTCTCTTACTCCGTCGATACACCCATATCCTGCAATAATGCTAACAGTATGATCTCATTTCATGGTCCGATCCAATTTATAGACATCACTTAAACCTTGACCACATATTACAATGGCACTGGATTGTATAGTTTTCACTTTTCAATTAACTAGATTGGCTCATTGATGGTGATCTCCATCTCTTATCCCTGCAATGCTTGTGGGATAATGATCTGTAAATTTAGTGGTTCTTGTATAACTCCTTTTTTTTTTTTTGCTTTAACTAACAGCATTATGATTTACAGTCAATTCAGATGAGTGCTTGATGACAAGGATGCAGGAGATGTCCCTGGATTACCACTTCACCGTGGAGCAGGAAGTGGGATCCTCAACCTATGCCTTTTTTGGCTTCAATGGTAAGTCCTCTGCTTCTGCTTCTCTATACTTCTAAAGCTACTTAAACTGTCACCTTTATGTATCAACTAAGCTAAATTAATGGAAACAGAATAAAACCGACTGTATTTCTGGAGAAACATTTTGAAAGGTGACCAGGGAAAATGTTCATTTCTAGTCAGTGAAAAGGGTACATGCACACAGAACGAGTAACCTGACGGCAAGGGCATCAAATTTTCCCACTTTCTTTACTTCATCTAATAAGAACTGATAGAGGTTTTGCTTTGTTCTCTAGAAATATCAATGAGACCACTTAGGCTTTGCCATTGTTGGGCAAAAAAGAATGAGGGCATCCAAGGGGGGAGATCCTCTCAGAACGAATACTGAAATTTTATATATGAAAATGTGAATTGAATGGAAGGAAACTTTGAGTCAGCAATTATGCATAAAGTTGGCTCTGCCAACTTTGAGAACTTACACTTATTTTAAATGCTCTTTTCATTCATTTAATAAACAGGGGCAAGCATCTCGCTTCCTCTGTTATCCTTCATGAGAGAGAGAGAGAGGAGAGAGAGAGAGAGCGAGCTTAAACTCATTCTTTTTTTTTTCCTTTTGAGCAAATCAAAACATGGACATTGACATAAGATCAGTTCACATAATTGTAGGATTATATAAACAGATTGGATGAAAGATAGAGCAACACAAAAGAACATTAAATAAAATAGAATTTGACTTTAAAACAAAGGAAATTGTAATAATTGCTAGCAAGCAGTTATACAGAATATAGGTTCCTCTAATAAGTCATTCTTTCTCATGATGATATAAGTTTGACTGACTTTTCCATACAGGTACTGCTGGGGTGTGGCGGATATCAGCTCTTAGAGAAGCAGGAGGTTGGAAAGATCGGACCACAGTAGAGGACATGGATTTAGCTGTTCGAGCAAGCCTTAAGGGTTGGAAATTTGTATTCCTTGGAGACCTCAAGGTATTTGAATTTTCATAGCAATCACCAATTTCCAAGTGGTAAATCATTTCAGTGCTGCACTGCAACATTGCTAAATGTTACTAATTGCATCGTGGAACATTAGAACAATATAACCTATGCCTTTTCAATTAACACTCTTGTAACAATTTATTGGGACTGCAATTTTTTTTTCTTTTTTATTTTGAGCAAAATGTTGGCATAGTTCCACCACATCCATATACCGCAATAAGCACTACATTCTTGAACCTAAAACCTCTCCAAAGGAGAGGAAGAGTGCAACCATTGGGGAGGTGGCTAACTCTGGGAGTGCCATACGCAACAGATCGGAAGTATTTTTTTTTCTGTTCCCTAGCAATCTCTTTACCCATGGAAATGTGCAAGTATTTATTTATTTATGTATCACATGATTTTCATCATATTTTATTACATTGCCTATATGCTGCATCCTTGGCGAAATTATATTTCCAGGATCCTCAAACTAGTAATTTACATATGGATCATGACTAAAGGAATCAGTGTGTTACCAGATTGTCGAGTTGTTGATTTCCAAGACTATTATCTAATCAATTTCCTTTTATCATTTTTTCTCTGTGTATATGAATTCAGGTTAAAAATGAACTACCGAGTACTCTCAAGGCTTACCGTTATCAGCAACACAGGTGGTCTTGTGGACCAGCAAATTTGTTCAGAAAAATGTTGTTGGAGATTGTAAGGAACAAGGTCAGTTCAACATTAAGATTGCAGACTGAAGAACTTAAACAGAAGTAACATCATAATGCTCAAGTATTTGCTTAATGCAGAAAGTATCTCTCTTCAAGAAAGTGCATGTGATCTACAATTTCTTCTTCGTGCGGAAGATTGTAGCCCATGTTGTAACCTTTGTGTTCTACTGTCTGGTAATCCCTGCAACTGTTTTGGTCCCTGAGGTGGAGATACCAAAGTGGGGTGCAGTTTATATCCCCTCAATCATTACCCTTCTCAATGCTGTTGGAACTCCAAGGTTTGGAATAAATCATTACAAAATCTCTGTTATTTTTGCTATTTTGCTCGTCTCATTGCATTAGTTTTGTTGTTTCCTGATGAAATAAGTCGCTAATTTAATCAAAAAGAAGGAAAGAAAACACCAAATTAACTAGTCAAAGAGAAGAGAAGACATCCACTATGCTGCTTTTCCTATTTATTTTCTACTTGACACCTATTTTGTTTGCAAAATGTGACAAGTTTAATCTTCATTGGAAAAGCCTGAACTTCTCAACTGCCACAGGTCTCTTCACTTGCTCGTATTTTGGATCCTTTTTGAGAATGTCATGTCTCTGCACCGAACGAAAGCAACTTTTATTGGCCTGTTGGAAGCAGGGAGAGTGAATGAATGGGTGGTCACAGAGAAGTTGGGAGATGCTTTAAAAATGAAAATGGCTGCCAAAGCCGCCAGGAAGCCACGGATCAGGATAGGTGACAGGTACACCCTCCTGCACTCCCGTTCATAGTCGCATGAAAATATTCCATTTGTTTTTCCATTGAAACTCCATTCTCATAGGAAAGATAACATGAACCAAGGTTCAATATCTAGGGTTAGTCATGGAATTATGTGCAGAAGGATCAATTTCAGCTGCATTCATGTCAATCATTTTTATATGCTTCTCATTTATTATTTTTCAATAAATCAGATTGCATCTGTTGGAGCTTGGTGTTGGAGCCTATCTCTTCTTCTGCGGGTGTTATGATGTGGCCTTCGGAAAGAACCATTTCTTCATATACCTCTTCCTCCAAGCAACTGCTTTCTTCATTGTTGGTTTTGGTTATGTTGGCACCTTCGTCTCCCATTCCTAATGGACCTTGGTTGGACGTCTTGCCAAAGCCTTTGTTATTCATTGTTTCCGCCATCATGTCTTTCTGAGGTCACGCGTACAAGCATGAGCAGCGTAATTTGATGTTTTTGCAACAGCACAAATTCTTAGTCTCCACTGGTGCGAAGCATTCTTGCGTAGATAGAATTCACTTGTGTATAGTCGATTTTAGAGGTACAAGTGTTGTTGTCTACTATTAGATACAAAGGAGATCAGAGACAACGAACAAGTAGGAAGTTTTGGGTCTCCTTCAGGGAAGCTGCAGCAGGAGAGACCAAACTTTAATCTGATGTTGATAATGTATAAAGAACACGTCTAGATGGATTTTGAGTGGTGGGCTTTTCAAGTTTTTATTCTTTCCCCTTTTCTTTGCAAGTTAATGTTTGAGAAGAGAAAATAAGGTGATAGCATAAAGTAATTGTGGAATTGTTTTTTTTTTTTAATTTCTATCTTAGCTATTTGCTTTGTAATAACGAGACGATATAGTTGGTCAGTTTTGTGTAAAATTTACTGTTCCCTGCTCTTCTTTTGGATGAATCTGAAATATCAGTTATAATAGTCAGCCGAATCAATTTTTGTGGGCAAATAACTGATCCTTTGCATTTGATGTTGCCTTGATAACTCCACCATTCTTTTTATCATCATTTAGACTAATACAGAACTCATTGATGTTGGCTTGATGAATCCTGCACCAATTCTCCTCTATCATCATATAACCCAAAAGGAATCACGCGATGCATTCGATGCTGGTGTGAAAGATGCTTGACTATCATATCTTATCATTATCATCTAAGTAGAAAGGCAGAGTAAGATAATATCTTGCTTTCTAGCTTTCTATCATGAGCTATCTCAATTGCCGAATGCTGACACTGGCTTGCCATCATTTGGAGCAGCACTGGAAGCCCTTGCCTTAGCGTCCACTGTTTTAAGGCGAGCACGGTAGCCCCATCTGTCGAGACATATTCAACTCAAAAACTTGAGGCCCGTTTGACACCATTGGTTTTCGTGATTGCATTTGCTTGGCAGCTTAAAAGACTTAATTGTTCAATCTAGTTTAATTTTCCTGTGGTCTTTTAGAACGAAACGAATGGAGGCCCTTAGTGTACGTATCTGGAAAACAACAAATTCTTTGGCCACATTCGACGCGAGGCTAGCATGATCACGCTGTATGTTTCCGGCGTCAATTACGGGCTCTTGTATATTCCAATCAACATACTCACATGCCCTCTTCTGGGAAGCCCAAGCCCTCCCCGTGTCCTGTCAAATCCAACCGAGGTTATCAGGTCATTCAATTCTGTGCTACTAATCAGAGTTGCGGGTCCCACAACAACAACAAATCCAGAATCCAGAGCCCCCCCTAGACACCCCGTACGTAGTCTTCTTTTTTCCTTTTTGATTGAAAGAAAGCTAAGGTGGTGCAACACCCATTAGTCACCAAATTTTATTGAGGACGGAAATTACAGCTGAAAGAGCAAAAGAATATATAATAAGAAAATACGGGGAAAAAAAGTGAAAGAGAAATCAAAGATCAGCAGGAAACCTAAGAGATTGGAGAGATCACACCCGAATGATCCATCAGGTAGGAATACAGCCATCTCTTGAATCCGAAGTGAATTGAGCTGAAGGACACTGAACATCAAAACAAGTTGGGAGCTGAGATAGGTTCACGATAAGCTAGAGACAGTAAAACCCAAGGATAGTTAAGAAAGGACGAATGGAAGAGAAGCCACAAATATCCACTTCAGGCTGCACCACCGCAAATGAATCACTCGACAAGGGATCTAAGTCGGATTAAAAACTTTAACTTCTGCCAACCTGCCAAAACTTGGTAATACTTTCTGCCGATACAGGTCAGACCAATCAATAAGGAGGTAAACGATTTTGAAAGCAACGGCTGCTAAAAAGATCTTCTATTATAGAAAATACATGTCTCTCTCTTGCCGGCAGCTCCTAACAAGAGTAGTAAGGTGTATAAAGATAATAGGTTGTGTTAGGTGGATATCTAGTCAGGATATTATCTCTCAAAATTTTTTTGATACTGTACGATACAGTAAAAATAAATAAATAAAATAAAAATAATTAAAATATGTGGATCAATCATAAAAGACTCATTTTCACGGGACATACAAATTTTACTATGAAAAAAAAATTTTACAAGAGGAGATCTCACCTTCAATCCTCGTACATCCAATTTCTTCTTCACAAAAAAGTTCTCCCTCACAAAAACTCTCTCTCTTGAAAGATCCTCCTGAACTCCTGAAGCGACCGCTATTCGCTGTCCAGGAGTTCTGCTCCTTCTCTCACAGCGTACGGTTCTCTCTCTCTTCTCTCTGGTTCTGATCTGGATTTTCGCGCCCATGCAAGATCACCAGGCCGCCACGGGTCTCTCTTCACGAATAAAAAGCTACACACTTCTCTATTCACACACAGGCCTTTTAAAGGTCTTAAACACAGGTTAGATTAGGATTAGGAATCAGGCCCAACAATAGCCCAAAAATCCCTTCAGCCGTCGGATCAAGTCTCAGATCAACCCACACCCTCTGATCACGCGCCAGTCTATGAAATAGTACCGTGAACCATGCAAAATGTATGAGAAACGCTCACGCGGTCCATGTGCTGGGCCGTGGACCACCTGATCCATAGTGGATCGAGGTATAGGCCCCAGGCACGGCGCCTGGGCCTGGGCGGGCCCGTGTGCAAGGGCTTGGCCGCGCCCGCACTGGGCGCCTGG
>KE504634.1:725394-757318 GCA_000441515.1 Elaeis oleifera | reverse complement strand
CCTCCGCCTACGGCCGCACCGCCACCGCTCCGACGGTCCTCCGTCGCCAGCCGCCGACGGTCCTCCATCACCTCGAATTACGTGCCAACTTCAAAGTACGTATCTCTTCCGTCCGAGCTCTGTTTTGAGTAATCTTGATCTTGTTGGACTCCATTTTCATCGCGAACCTCGTTGTGGGCTCAATGTAGATCGAATCTCTAGACGTCAAATCTTAACAGGTTACAAATCTTTTCGAAAATAGAATTCTTGTAGTAAGATGTATAAAGATGATAGGTTGCAGATCTTTTCAGAAATAGAATTCTTCATTTAGAACAGAGATCCTGCAAGCCTCCAGTTGGAGATGGGACCTCCGATTGAGAGCAAAAACCATCCCAAATATTAGAGGCAATAAAGCAGGAAATGAATAAGTGGTTCACCGATTCAACAGCATTGTCGTAGAAGAGGCAACTACATAGGTACTTTCCAAAAATTTTTTTTTTACGATTATTCCTAGCATTCAATTTGCTCTTGAGGGAGGGCCAAAGATAGTGTTGCGGTCAAGGGTCAAAAGATCGGATGACTGGATTGACTCCGCATCCGCATACGTAAAGTATTGTCTGCTTTGGCTCTGATTATTTTTGGGCTTCAGTGGATCTTGGCTATTTGGAGCCTCATAGTTTTGCCCTTTAAAAAGCACCTCACGTGAGAGAGAATGTTCTAATCCATATAAGTCATACTCCCTCTTGACTCATAACCAATATGGGACTAAAATGTCATCCCCTATAACATTAAAATATTGAAGTCAAGGATATTCTTGGCTCGGATAGATGGATTAATTTTCGCTCCTATATATATGAGATATTATCCATTTTGACCTATGGCCTACAGCCCGAAGGCTATATGGGTTGTTTTGGGTCTCACGATTTTGTCCTTTAAAAATACCTCTAAGAGGAGAGAATGTCTCATTTCATATAAGCCATACTCCTTCTTGACTCATAACCAATGTGAGACTAAAACTACACTCCTCCCACGACAGTAGTCCCCCCAATCAAGGGAAAGTATATGTGGGGTAGGAGGCAAAAGCTCAGAGCCTTTCTCTAGTACCAAATATTGCGGTTAAAGGTACTCCTAACTTGAATGAACGGATCGGTTTCCACTTTCACATACATGAGGTATTGTCTGCTTTGACCTGCGACCTGCAGTCCGGGGATTGTACGAGCCATTTTATATCTCACGATTTTATCTTTTAAAAAATACCTCACAGAAGAGAGAACATCCCATTCTATATAAAATATTTTTTTTTGATTTATAACTAATATGAAACTAAAGCTACACTCCTCCCACGGTAGGTTGCATTTTACTTTAAAAGTACTTTGATTTTCCAGAACGAGAGCAAGATCCTATTTGACACCTCTGGAGTTGAGGAAACCGTATAAGAAAACAGTGGAGAAGTCATCTGAACTAATAAGCGGCCAGATTAAGGATCAAGATGAAAATCGGCGAGGATGTCGTGCAGCTGCTCAAATTCAACATGAGCTTCAAACTTTAGACAACAAGCTTAAAAAAGGCTAGGAACAAGTTTCTGATATGAGCACTAAGAACCCAGTTGTCCTTCCAAAGAGCACATTCGAACATATTTACACCACATCCATATGACTGTGATCTAGGGGCCAATATACCAAAGGAGGAGGTGCAGGCTGGAACACCAAAGGTGCAAATTGAGTACCTGGGAAGTCGATCCCAGGGAGCAAGAGTTATTGGCCCAGGAAGAACCCATGTGTGACAGGAGTGAGGTTGTTATATCTTTTTTACTACCATCTAGAATATGAGAGTAGAATAATTATAACTTTCTTACCACTATCTATGCCACCACTCAAATTATAAGAGTTATAGTACAACGACTCAAACATATAAAAACCATGAAAGAAAATAACTATCACACATGACAATAGTAGCTCACACGATACAAACAAGTGAGAACAAGAATCAAAAATTAGTACCAAGTACTGACATATATTTTTGTGGTTAATAGAAGTCACTTATATCTACTTGTAGTCTAAAAAAAACTTCTAGCCAATTAATCAAAGCAGTACTTCATCTTAATCTTTATCGTTTAAGTTATTATTATTTTTATTTTTAAATTCTATGCTTAATTTTTAGTAGAATTTTAATTTATCTATAGGAGTAGTTGTAGAATACATCGTAGCTCTGACTACACCTTACCTTTTTGCTTTCGAACAGACATATGAAGTAGCAAAAATTATTAAAAAATAACGCACTTGCACCTATACTATTATCATTATCCTTCTTTTATCTTTTTTTTGATTAATTGATATCGATGGTACATTGACATACAACTTAACTATTATCGCCACTACTATCCACCAGTACATGAGTTTTCCTAGCATGCCTATCTCTCTTCAAATAAAAAGACTCGTTGGTTCATGGGAAGAACTTTTTTCTCAAAAAGTAACTTTTTAGGAAGTTACTTCTTAGGAGATTATTTTCTGAGAATAGAATTTTGGTATATTTGATTGATCATAAGAAACTAACTTATTGAAGAGTGACTTATGTTTGATTGAGCACTTATTTTTCTGAAAAAACTATGTAGAATACCTATTATATCCTTAATAGATATAAGACCATACATTTTTACTCCTAAACTTTATATAAATAATAATAAAAAATTACAGTAACATCTTTCAATTTTAGCTCAATTTCATTTTAATCTTTTGTACTTTAAAAAGTATCAAATTGATCCTTCTAGTTATCGATATGTTCTAATATGGTCTAGTCATCGATATGTTCTAATATGGTCTAGTCATTCACTTACCAACAATAATGTTATCTTTTTCTCTCAATGAATAGAAATGCTCCTCGCTCATGGATAGACTTGGAGAAAGAAGAGGATGGAGGAGGGAGCCATCGTGGAGGAAGATAGCTTATGGATGGCTTGAAGGAGGAAGAAGAAGAAGGGGATTAATCAGAGAGAAGGGAGGAGGAAAGAGGAAGGAAGAGGATAAGGAGGAGGAGGAGGAGGGGCCACGTGAAGGAGGATGGCTTATGGACGGCTTGGATGAGAAGGAAGGAGAAAAAGAGATCAATAAGAGAGGAAGAAGGAGGGAGGAGGGAGGAGGATGATGAGGAGGAAGGAAGGCAGTGGAGGAATGGATGGAGGTGGAGGGAGCTTCCATGGAGGAGAAAAATAGGTGAGAAGAAGGAAAAAGGAAGGAGAAGAAGATAGATACTTGAGAAGGAGGGATCAATCAAAGATGAGAGAGGAGGAGGAAGAGGAGGTGGTAGAGGAATGGATGGAGGTAGAAGGAGTCGGCATGGAAGAGAAAAATCGATAAGGAGAAAGATGAGAGAGAAAGAGGGATGCTGGAGATAGAGGAGGAGGGATCAATCAGAGAGGAGGGAGGGGAGGAGGAAGGAGAGGAATGGGCAGAGATGGAGGAACCATGGAGGAAGAGAAATGGATGAGAAAAAGAAAGAAGGAGGAGGAGGAGAAGAGGGTTGCTGGCGATGGAGGAGGAGATCAATCGAAAAGGAGAGAGGAGAAAAGGAAAAGGAGGTAGAGATAAAGATATTTTTATCATTTTATAAAATAATGATATCATGTAATAGTCATATGACACTATTTTATTAATGAAAATAGATGGTTGAACCATATTAGAACATATCGATAATTAAAAAATCGATTTAATATTTTTAAAGTATAGGGATGTAAGTGAAATTGGACTAAAATTGAGAAGATTTTTTTATAATTTTCTCTTAATAATATTATATTTATATTAATATAAAAATAATATGAATATGTTATAATATAACATTAGATCATGATAATTTATTGTATTGATATAATATTAATATATATTATATTATATTAATATAATATTAATATTAATATTTTAATATAATAAATTTATTAATATCTTAATAAATATAATATTATATTAATAAATATTAACATATTAATATAAATACTATATTAACATTAATAAAATATTATATTAATATTAATATTAAAATATAGTAAATATTATATTATATTATATAATATTAGAATAATATTAATATTATATTATATTATCACTATTTAGTATTTCATTCTAATCATCCATGATATTTTGTAAAATTTTAGCCGTAGATTTTAATAAGATATTTTGGGAAGGAAAAGACACCACCACTTCTATCCCGTGCAAAGTTCCAAAATTCACCTCCTCTGTGGGTTTCTACTTCTCATAAAATGTGAAAAGTAATTTTTCATAGAAGAACATTTTTTATTCTCTCTCCTTTTAAAGCTCCAATCAAACAAGAGCCCTCTCTCCACTTTCCAAGAATTATCTCTTCTCCCTCCACTTTCTGCGAACTAGACAAGTCTAAGAAAAAAAACAAGACCATTGCCCACTACAAATTTAACTCCGTTCGTAAGGAGAAAGTTTTACGTCATTGAAGTATGTCCAAGAAGGAAGTTTTCTTCAAGGGTCATAATCCTCCTTGAGAAACCTCCAATCTTATTTAGCAAGGCAAGATTAAAATCCTTGAGGTTTTTAATTTGAAAATCTCCTTCATCCTAGCTAAACAAGCCTTCTTCCAATTGATTTTACAAGATATTTCAGGAATAGTCATATCCCGTCCAAAGAAAAATCTTTCTACGGTCATCAGCTCTTTTGATAACCCAAGCTGCGCGTTTAAAGAGAGATACATTCGAGGGGCATGGCTGTTAGAACAGCATTAAGTTTGCCTCCAAAGTAGAAAAATGTCCCTATCTACCCAGATAACTTTGATACCATCTTATGCTGGAGAGGTGTCCAATCAAATTTGGAAAGTTTGTCAGCTTTGAAGGATACCAAGATAAAATATCAGCAGCATGGAAGTCTTACAATTCAACCAAGATGTACATTCCTTCACTTGACTTGTCTCAAGTCCAATGAAAGTCACAATGCTTTGGATAAGCCGGAAATTAGAGTCACAGTTCTTAAAAAGTTGGCATTCAATTGATGGCCAATCGTAAAAGAGCATGCTACATCCCTACTTAGAACCTTTCCCGACTACTGATTTGTTTCCAACAGCTAAACCCCATCGCCATAAAGAACATAAAGTAACATCGAAGTGCCTAAAAAGGGACAAATCATTGCGTGTATCTAGTGCCAACTATAAGATTATGGAGTAGTGGTAGCAATTATAGAAGGCATATAAAACATTCGCCATGGACAAGCTGGTTTAAAGGGGCAGAAAGATGAGCACTTGGAATACAACATGGCGTAGCTGAGAGGTGCTAAAAATGAAGTGTTGTTAGGATTCAAGATCTCGGTGGTGCCATGGGAATTTAAATTAGACACGGTGACATGTGTTTCAAGTTTACTAGATGGATAAGATCCTAACTGGCATTCCAATTTCAACATCCTCTGCAACACCGCTTCAGAGAGCATTTTCTTCCACCAGATCTGAAAAGCTCAGGAGATCATAAGCCACTCTTCCACAAAGTCTTAGCGCCAAGATTAACTTGAAAGCTGAGGGAGCCCTCCCAAGAAAATTACCATAATGCTACTAGGCAGGAGACTGGAATGGCAGGTGTTGAGTTCTTCTGTGCTACCCACAACTCCAAAAGCTGATGGCAAGGACCCTTCATTCTTCCCATATAATGGATGCTGCAGTGGAGTGTAGTTTCCCAAAGAAGGAAAATGCCGGAAGTGAATCCATAAAGGACCCACAAGTTTGTCCTCAAACCAGATCTTAAAACAGGGTTGTACTTTGATCAACAACGGGCATCATATGCCAAGAACAAGCAATCAATGGCTTCTAGCATATATATGGCTGGCTGGGAGAGAGTGAAATATGCAGGTGGTTGGTGCTGGCGAGCAACCATTCAACCGGCACTTGGTAATTTCTACATGGGTTTGTTAGCCTAAGATGGTCACGATATCAGAGCCAAACTATCATGCATCACGACCTTTATTAGTAACATAGACCCTTATTATGCATCACAACCTTTGTTAGCATATAAACCTCTCTAGGATAAAATCGAGTAGGATCCGACCCATGAGTTGACCCTTTCTCTCGAGAAGGAGCTGAGTTGACCCTTTTCTCTCGAAAAAGAGCCAATCAGGATAAGAGCAGATTGGATAGGGAAATTGTTATAGTCCCCATATCGACTGATGAAAAATATGCCACATAGGTTTATCAGCGTAGACCAGCTCTCGTCCTCGCAGCTCAACCTTTTGGGCTGAGTCAAACAATGGGCAGACTTCTGTTTGATACACAGATGAAGTAGCGTTGCTGGGCATGGTTAACTGAGTCCAAGTAATACAAACTTAACTGAGTCCAGCTAATACAAACTTCCTGCCACACCATGCAACTAACAATTATAAAGCTCCAAGGTTTAGGTTTGCAGGCCCCGTGACAAAGAAGATGTCCGCAAAGGGGTTCCAGGTAACTGAAGTACAGACTATGGAGATCAAACTAAATTCACTTCTGGTGATGCCGGGAGAAAGGCAACTCCTGGTGGTGAGAATGTTAATGAAAGACTGCAAACACTTGATCACGGGACCTAGGGAGCGAATTGATACATTGAAGGAAAGGTGATTGGTTGGCCATTCTCTGGACATAATGCCAGAACGGTACAACACAGATCCACTTTATCTAGGAGTTTCTGGAGAAAATTTGAAAAGAATAAAAGAGAAACTGCAGAATGAATTAATTCTTCAAAATTCCAGTGACACGTTGCACAGTTTCAAACATACAAGTAGCTACAACTAAATTCAGATTAACATACTTCAGCAGCATCAGAAATCCTTGGACCGCACAACATCCCCGACAATGCCTTGCAGAGGTGTTTACCCTACCATTGAGTAGGGTACGTGTTTTGTGCAGACACCCTTCGGGAGTTCATGTATCTTAACTTTCTTATACAGCATGAGATGATACTTCTAGAATACAGGTTATACTTTAGCACGGCATGAATTTTGAGAAACTTCAAAACATAAGCTATAATGCAATTTTCAACATGAGTCATACTAAATTATTTGGTAGATAAAAAGGCTATCAGGAAGAGATCAGTTACTAGGTGAAGGTCAAAACCGCATTCATCGTGGATATAACTCTATCATAAAGCATGTCACATCCATAATGAAAGAAAAATGAAAGAACAAATGAATGAGACTGCTGATCATTCATCAAATATCTCCAACCTCAACTGTTAAACTATGAAGAATCAAAACTTCTCAGGACTTCAGGCACCATCTGACCACACTGCTCAAGCACATTGATTAGAGGCTGAGAGAGAGGAGCATCTGCTTTCTGAAAAAACTATGTAGCACCCAGTTACAGAATGGCGTGCAATTCTTGTGAGAACTTCGACATAATCTTCAATTGAGAAGGGCAGATCCACAAACATCACTATTTCAAATTCCTCCATATCTGCTTTCAGAATGTTCTCTTTATCCTTCACCGTGACTTTTGTCACCTTTTCACTGCAAGGAATTGAAATGCTTTCCATGTAAAAATATTATAAATTAAGAATTCTTGTGTCTTGTGACTGCCATAACAGGGATCACCATTTATTGGATTCAATTATATAGAATAATAGAAGGTGCATGCTGTGAGATTACAATAAGACATTACGGAAAGCAGGGTTCTAAAAGTCATAGAACATTAAGTAGTCTTCTAGAATGATGCAGTAACAAATTCACTTGCTAACCTGTCAGCTATAATAAAGAAATCGCTTGCAGAGTCATAGATAATGCATAACCTCCAGCATTAAGGGAAGAAATTAACATCTAAGCCTTGCTAGCTGTTCCCAGTATAAATAGGACCTTAACACAATGGGGTGTTTGGTTACTAAGTGTCTGAGCAAGAATTTGCATAGCCTGGAAAATTGAAAACATTAAACAGATAGTGTTCGGTAAAATGTCAAAGAAGCCAGTGTTAGACCAATATAATTGGCTACAATCAATGCATCGAAACACATTCGGCTATGCACAAGGCTTTCAAAATTAGGAAAGTGGTCGGTCATGGCCAAGAAAACTGTTGGTAGTTCCATTGTCATGCGACATATTATATGGCAATATATGGCAAGGTAAACATCAGAATAAACTTCAAGAATCAATGTGACAGACAATTTGAAAATGGTATCAAGTGATCCACAAACATATTCCTGAACGAAATACCAATTCATAGCAATCGTAGAACCATTTGGCAATCACAAAGCAAAAGCCCTGCCTCCTTGCAAGTTCTTTTTCAGACAGAGATGGACACAATCAACAAACATATAATATCACCCCAAGAGTTTTAGAGTGTCTGTGCAGAAAACTGCAACGCTTTGATTCAGATCATGGCTTAGACAGCTTAAGCAAAGATATTTTCAGAAATAACCACAATCACAACCAACAAGCCTTGGTAAAAACCTTTTCATGTTGGATTTACTTGCCATAAAGTTCACCAGAGTTTAAAAAGAGATCAGCTATATAGCACTCACAACTTGGTAGATCAACACGTCAAGGGTTATTACCATATAGCTAGAGACAAACGCACAACCAGGTATTCTGAAAGGATATCACATACCTTCAATAGCTTATCCTCTTCTGATGTACATAAGTGCACATGTTGAGATATAAATGCACTTTGACTAGCTGCAGAATCATACAACGACAGTCTCCTAAGTGGCTTTCTGAGTAAATTTTGCACCACAGGCTTAAGGGCTTCTTCATCAGAATCGCTGAAGAGAACCATCTGAGGATGTCCAGTTATACTGTCCCTGATGGAATAGACTTTATCTACAAACCCAAGGTCTAGAAATTTTTCAATCCATCAATAACCTGAAAAAAAAATTAAAAGAAAGAAAGAAAGAAAGGAAAGATAAATTTCAGCAAAAAATAAGAGATTTGAATTAATGAGGTTTGATTAACTAAAGGTCATACTCATATTACAAGACCTAGCTGAAAGGGTCAATGGCAATACAAGGTCCATGTGGGCAAAATGCAGCCAGAAGGTAGTTTTACATAGATAATCAGATACACTGATGATATAGATGAAATACTCGCTTTCAGGAAAAACTAATTCTGCCTTTTGCATCTAAAAATGGTAATAATTTATCAGTGAATGGAAAGAAGTTCATGTTTTAAGTATTATGAAAAGGATTGGCGTCCATCTAAACTTCAAAACAATGTAAAACATCTACAATGTTGAGGAAAAAGGCTGGCAGGCATGACTTTAAAGAATGACCTCTGCAAATATTCCAATGGAAACAAATGAACTACTAAACTCAGACTTATGAGAACTATTTATGCAAAGGGAAAACTTGCAGAATATGGAATCCGTGCAATTGCATGACAAGTGTTTCCAAGAAATACTACATATGCCTTACCAATAAGGATGTACCAGATATGTCAATGGCCCTTAGGGCAACAAGCTCAAGAAGCCTTTCTGGGGTGGATACAACGAACTCAGGCTCGCAGCTTTTTAAACTGTTTAAGAAAAGCAGGTGTTAAGGGCCTTAGGGAAGAGAACCTACATAACATAATCAACAATGTACTTACCCATAGAAGTGTGAACCAGAAATTTTGCCAAATGATATGCACATAAACAAAAGCATTGCTTGAATTGACCATAAAGGATAGCTATATAATACAAATCCGCCTTTGCACTAGAATTAATGGACTGTAAATTTATTTGGATGCTAAGCATAGACCTAATTTCCGACGTAAACCTTGTATATCCCTCATCATCTATATGCCTTTTTAGTCTAGACCAAGGTTTTCATCTAATCCGAGATCTTGCTGAAGCTATCAGCATGTATTAGTATTAGGCACTTAGCCATATGATATGTATAAAATCCTGGCCCTTATTATCTCAACCAATGTAAATCAACATACCCTAAGATATCGACTACAGAGTACCATATATCAACTATGATCTTTCAAGCTTACATTTCAATCTGAAATGAGTTTTGATTATTAATATTAAAAGAATGGGTCGGTATCAAGTTACACCGAATGGAATGATGGGAGTCCCACATGATGTTCCAAGCTATTGGATGTAATCTACCACCTCTAGATCCCTAGTATATGCATCAAGTGGTTAACTGTTTTGTGTTACTCAAATTATCCAATTTTTGATCACTTAATATGTAGACTAGAGTCTCCAAATCATATATGATTTTTAATATACAAGCAATTTAGAGATAGTAGATCATATCCAACAAGTCGAATCATCGATATGAGACCCCATTATTTAATTCAAAAAAGGTATAACTCTTTAAGGACTACACAAGGTGTAACTTGAACCTAACCCTAAAAGAATACCATAATGATACAATTAATCTCAATTTTAATATATTGGTTGATAATTCAATATCTCCATTCCCATGTGTCAAGGAAGGTCCTTAGAATATATTGGTTGCTCTATCTCAATCAAGAAATCAGAATATTTTGGTTCTAAATTCTCCCAACTTTCATCAAGGCTAAGAAAGACCTAAACCTTCACTCATCTCATTACCAGCCACCCACAGAGTTGGCTAAGACATCGGCTATTAAAAGCCTTGGTCTACATAAACTCCAAAGAATTTCATTCATTTGTGCACAGTCCTAAACCATAATCAATAAGATGGGTCTTCTAAATTCTAGTTTGAAGAAAAGGATGAGATGAGAGTGGAAGATAAGTAGAATGTTGACAAAAATCAGTCATTCGGCACTTTTACCTTTTTGAATGGAAGGTGGGGGAGTGCTTGACTTGGGTGCAGAAAACACTTTGCTTGAGCTTCTTCAATAAATAATCTATATCATACTGTATGTTTTGAAGCATTTTGAAATAGTAGTATGCATACTAGATATATCATGCTTCAAAGTTTTTCTATTTTTGACCAGAAACCAAGAGTTTGGTGACATTCACCAAAAGGTAGACATTTTGTGTTTCATTGACGCACAACAGCACTTCAACAATTGCTTTCTTGAACAGAGGAGACTAATATAAAATATTCTCTTTTCTGAACCTAGCTTCTATATCTTCAACATTCTTACTATGTTAGAATAGCTTTTTGGCCTGTGTCATGTTGGCACAGTCACAGTTTTTTGCGTCTAGGAACTGCTAAGCAGAAAAAGTCCGACCTTCCACTTACCCGTGAACCTGGTGATCAATAGACGCACTGGGGTGCAAGCTTACTGTGTGGATTCCGAAAGCCTTGAGTGGTTTGCACAGTGATCTAACCTGAGCATGAATTTCAGAGAGAGGCATTAATCAATCATAACATCAAGATAACTATTGCATAAGTGCAAGATGACAAAAAATAGATAGGAGGAAGCAGGCCGCATTTGAACTTGAATTATGCTGAAGAAGAGTCCAAATTACGGAGTAGTATCTTATGTCCTTGATCTTTAGTCCTATATTAGATAAGAGAAGTTGTTGTGATGGATAAATTCACAAACAAAGAACAAGCAGACCTGAACAGCCTTCTCTTGAGATGGGACGAGGTATACAAGGAAGGGCTGGTCACGAAAATCCCCTGCTTCTCCTTCTGTGCAATGATATCAGAAGCCGTGGAAACCAGCCAAGCGATCTGCTCTCTGCTAGCACAAGCCCCACTCGTGTCCGATATATCCGATCCGGCAGAACAGCACCTCCAGAACTCCACACCCCAGGTGCTGGCCAAGAGATTCCCCTCCACACTTCCATCGGATGTCCCTTCCTCGACCCAAGCATCCTGTAGGGCGTTCAGGCAGAGGATAAGAAACTTGGAGGGGTTGCCGTAGTCCGAGCAGCCACCATCTCCACCGCCCTTTCCTCCAGGACGCCGGTCTCCCTCGTGATTCGGAGCGACGTCTACCTGATTTACTTGTTCTCGGCGGCCGGACCGGGAGGAGGGACCTCCTTGGGGAGGGCAAGCGACTTCTTTCTCGTTGGTCCTCCGAGCGGCGCGCGTCTCGGCCACGCCCTTCTTGCCGTGCCGATCGTTGAAGGGATCGTCGGGAGTCGGGAGGCTGAAGCACATCCCCTCGCAGATGCGGCGCTTGCCGGCCTTGCGGCGGTGCTTGGCGGCGATGATGGAGGCGACGCGAGCGGAGACGGCGGAGTCGCTGTTCCTCATTCGCTTGCGGTGGGTCTTGTTCCTCTTCCTCCTCACCGCGTCGTCTCCTTTCGCCATCCCCTCCCCAGGCCCTCCTCCACCTCACCAGAGCAGCACCAAGACGAAACTTTCCGAGTAACGGCGAGAGTTCGTGGGGGGACAACCGAAGGCTAGGCTGCATATAAATCGATCAAAACCTAGGGCAGCCACGAAGCTTCCTGTTTTTTTTAAAGATTTTATTATTAGACGCTTACGTCTATCGGCCCACTTGAAGGCCCATGACTCGTAGGCCGGTTGATGGTGAGGCGGCCTATAACACATCGGCAGCCAGAGAGAGGGGTTTCATAGCGATCACGTGCACGTGCACGTGCCACCTCGACGTCGGACAGAGGCGAGGCGAGGCGAGGCGAGGAGTTGGGGGATGAGATGAGGGAGATATCGAACAACAGATCGAGATAGGCAAGGCAGCAGCGCAGCGTCTCAACTTCGTCTTTCTCCCTCTCTGTCTTGTTCTTCTTCTGCCCTCCCTCCCTCGACGCGTTGTCGAAGCATCGGTGGTCTCTCTAGGGTTTTTCCATCCGAACTGCGCGAATCAGGCGGAGGAGCAACAAGCAAGCGGGCATGCGGTGAGGCGAACCCCGGCAGAGGAGGCTATCCTGGTCGTAAGTCTCTCCTCGGTTTCTCTTCTTCATGTAAGTTCTATTGCCCCATCGATGGCTTCCAATTCGCAACAATGATATCTTGTAGACCCTCGTAATTTGGCTCCATCTGTTCCCTATCTATTAGATCTGCATGCCGCGCCCCCAGTCGAGGAAATCAAGCAAATTCTTCAGTTCTCGTAGCGGGAGACGTTAAAGCTTTGACGGATAACCTTTCGTAGTTTTACTTTCAACCTTTGTTGTCAAGGGTTGTAGCATCCCTACAACGACCAATCGAGCTGTTGTAGTGTTATTATCAAATAATTCTGACGGGTCCAGTATACCATCTGTTTCCTCTAGACCAATCTTTGTGAGGGGATTCATCCTCCCTTGAGATTTGAGCAACTTTTGCCATTCTCCATTGGGATTTAAAAAGACCAATTACAAAACAAAATTGAACAAGTGCTTAGATTCATTATCAAGCTTATGAAATCATGGCCGTTTTTTTTTTTTGGTTATCAAATATGCTGGTATTCAAGTATTATATGCGATTGATCTTCAAAGGGAAATCTGCAATTCTCATAAATTTATAATTAACTATTTAGAAAAGTAATCTAGAAACTTTATGGGTCCCAATGTCTGAAATATCTCATGCTTGTTTGTGATGTATCCACTTTAGTATCTTAGTCTCATTTGGATATGCTCACTTCCTAATGACACTATTCTTTATATTTTACTCTCAATCAGTAAGGTTGCATTTCGATGCCAAATAGTTAAGCAAGGGTAGATATATTTAGCCATTATAATTACCCCCTAACCAGCTAACCAGCGGTTAAACTTATCCGCTATTGGTTAACATTCCAGGATTAGTGGAATAAGTTGTAGAAAAGTGAAAAGTAAAGAGAATGGAGAGAGCTTTGGATGATTAAGCTATATTTCACCTCATTAAATAAATTACTTAGATTAAGTGGTTTTGGGCCTTTAATCAAATAATTTATCCACCACTTTTTGACATGTGTTTAGTTGGTTAAACTGATAATCTGCCCCTATCCAGCCAATCACAGCCTCAGTTTTTCATCTATATGAGGTCAACTTTATGAAACAAGACATTATCCATCACACTTTGTGGACTTCTATAAAGTGACACTCAGAACAAATTAACCCTCCTAGTTAATGTCAAAATTTTGCAAATAAGAGAACTCTAAGCACGTGAGGGCAAGCAAGGGGCTAACCTCAAGAAGTAGAATGCATTTTGGTGGTCAGAAGTTAGGACCATATTGCTGCAATCAATTAGGCAATTCTTCTACATATATTTCACCTAGACTGCATTTGTTTCAGGGTTAAAGTGGAAAAAGGCCCCTACTCTGGTTATTCCGCTTTAACCCACCAATTGCTCGAATTATCCTATTTATTCCTAAAGGCAAAATGAGTATTTGTAAGAAGATCTACTTGTTTACTTGGAATAAGCAACTCCACCCTGCATGGAAGAGTATTTTATTCCACATCTTAAGTCTTTTGACAACTTCAGTTCCCTGCAAGTTGTTTGTATCTTCTATCCAAAGCTACTAAGGATCTACAATTGCATGTTGAAAGTCTTGCTTTGAGGCGTGCAGTAATTCATTTTTGACCTCAAAACACCTTTAGTGGTAGAATCTTTGGATGATGGGGTCATTAGTATTATGAATTCTTGATGTTGAAACCATTAATTGCAAGAAGCTTTGAATTTAGCTGATGACAGAAGTGATATTTCCTAGGCCAAAAACCTTTGAGCTATGATATGGATGGATGCTTATCTGTCATTGATCATTAACTGACTTGAATGTTTCAGGAGTTATTCATTGTTTTCCTTTCTTTTTCAAGACTTATTCATTGGTTTCCTCTTGTTTTTCTTGTTTTGCATAGAGGAAGCTGTTGCTAGAGATCATCATTTTGTAAAAGCACCTCATGGCAAGAATCAAGCCACAGGCATTGTTACAACAAAGCAAGAGGAAGAAGGGCCCAACTCAAACACGTCTGGCAACTATTATTACTTGCAAAATTGTTGTCATCTTGATTGTGTTATCCCTATATGCAACTTACAGGCACCAGCATGGAAGGTTAGCATCTGTTATGTACCATTCGATTCAAACCATGTATTGAACCATATATGATTAAATCTATACTCACATTCATCATTTAATTATATGAATGCACAATTTGGAATCTAAAATTAGCTCCAGACTACATCATAACTATCAATTCATGGTTTATTATTTAATCTTTTGACTGCTTTTTTGTCTTATTAGTATGCGTTTTTGTATCAAAAGTTCATTCACTTCATTGTAGGTCAAGCGATCAATCAGGGTTTGACTTGCACGATTTGCAGGTAACATATTTTAATCTTACCCTTTTCTCAACTTCTCTCTCAGTTTTGCCAATCTTATGAAGAAGGGGTAATTCATTTTGCCTACAACAGCTAGGTGCATCACAAAGGATGTTTACCTATGTTTATTTTTAAAGATATCCTTTCCATTCTATTCCACTGTTACTTTTGCTAAAACAAGATGCAACTTAAACTTCATTATACCTTTTTTCACAGTTCCTTTTCTTTTCATTTGTTTATGTGGTAAAGAAATCAGAAACGTTTGGAGAATCAAAGAAATACAATCTTCCAAGTTATGCGGTAAGCTTCTCCACTTTTACATTTTCAAGTTTAATATTGAGTTCTGTTACCATAGTTCTTTCAGAAATTGGTTTGTGATTTCACTGATTGCAAACTTTTGTTCAACTTATAACAATTTAATCAAAATAAACTGTTAGTTTCAAGATCAAAATTATTCTGCTGGTCATCATCTAGTTGAGCCCATAGCTTTATCAACTATGTTATTTTGAACAAGGACCTGAGTTTTTGTGAGACCGTTGGACATTAATGCTGCTGTTGGTTATTTCAAAAATTCAATTACTAGTTTTAAAGCAGTCTATGGATCAAGTTTTAAGGAAATTAAATAAATTGCATTTCTCTGATAATTGAGATAATAATGATTCCATAACCTTGTCTCTTTGCAATCAGTAAAATCAATTGAGATATGGGATCAACCTTTGAAACTTCAGTTAGTAAACTTAAGATGATTTAATGGCTTTATCCATACTATCATTATTTGCAACTAGCAGACCGCCTGAACCTTTAAAAGATTGACAACTTCCTTAAATAAGAGTTGTAATCTTTCTGTACTTGAGCATACTGCTATTTGTGAGTTGCAAGGTTCAAAAAATTAGGATGATCTGCTAGATTTTTGGTTGGATCAACAATTAGAACTTAACATAATGCTTCTTTACTTTATACCTTTTTGGTTGTTTGTTTCTCAGATGCTGGTTATGCTTATCGATCCAAGTTTTATCCATTATATTGCGAACAATTCCTCTCTTTTGTAGCAGTGCAATTTCTCTTCTTAACAAGTTCGCATTTCTGTTAGACTGCAGCTATTTGGCAAGACTTTTATACCTTTTTGGTAGTTTGCTTCCAAGACCCTGGTTATGCTTACCGTTCCTAGTTTTATCCATTATATTGCCAACAATTCCTCTCTTTTGTAGCATTGCAATTTCTCTTATTAACAACCTCACATTTCTGTTAGACTGCAGCTATTTGGCAAGAGTATCTGGCTTTCCATTTTCATCACTTATTTATCTTTTTTGTCCTTTTTTTTGCATTTAGCTTTTCATCTGATATATTCATATCTGATATGTCAATCACATGCTATGTTTGTATTAGATACTGATTTTTGTCGGAAATTTCTTAGATACATGTCCAATACTTGTGTAAAGTATTATATTGTTCGAAATTAAAAAAAGGGCTCCAAATGCTTCTCAGATATAGTCAAGATACTTTTCTGATACTTCCAAATATGAAGAGGAGGGTGTTTCTTGTTTTTATTCTTAAACCTTCTAACAGTAAATGGTCAAATTTATAGTCTATGATGTTAATATTAAAATATGGAGTATGTATTATGCTCTATAGGTTTGAATGATGACTCGATGATGAGCTCATAAAAATTGATGCTGTTATATAATGTACGGAATATATTATTTTGATGACCTACCATGTTTACTTATGTACATACATATATATGCATACATGCAAGCATGCATGCATGTATATATATATGTATGTATTGCACATGCACATATATGTATATACGTGTGTATATATGTACACACGTAGGCATGCATATATATGTGTGTGCACATGCTTGCACGTGTGTGTGTGTGTAATTAATGTATATGGTTACACACATACACATGCACATGTATGGGCCTGCGCATCCACAGATATGCATATATCCATTGCTGTATCCATTTCTGGTTGTGTCTGTATCCCATAGTGTCCATGCTTCTTAGTACGCTGACAGATATATATCCACTGCTGCTTACCAGTGAGGGTTTATATAAGAAAATAATATGCTATTCTGTGGATTTGGTGCTACAATTAATAGCATAGGCAACATTTTCCTTGATACCATGTATGTTCCTTTGCTTCTTACCTTAATGTTTGAAACACAATGGCCAATACTGCATCTCATATTATCCTTAACCCACAATTCAACCTTTATCAATATATTAAACTAAAATTCATTATAATGGACACTTCACTGCACATGATTGTAGGTCAGCACGTACTGTGGGATGTGCTTATTAAATATTCTTTTAGTTGAATCACGCTAAATTGTTGTATTGTTGCAATAGATTTTGAATACTGCGAAAGGTTCAATAACTATGGAGCTTGACAAGGATGCGTCTCCTGATGTTGTGGACAAGTTTGTTGTGTTATGGTAAGCATTTGAAAGTATTGCGGAATATATGTGTGGACACCTGCTCCTTTCTTTTTACTAATTATTTGGCAGTCACTGTATCTAGTTTGTTCTTATGACGTGAGATGTTATGGAGTTTGTTTTGACACATCTCTGAACCTTCTGCAATCTGATTGATTGTTCGATTTCTGGGTTCCGAGGCTTATCATTATCCTAGTTTCCTGCAAGAGAAAAGTTTTCTCTTTTTTTTTTTTAATGGGTGAGAGTTGCTAAACTTCATTAACCTGTGTCAGCACTTATGGTGAACATAAAATTTAGTAACATCAAAGTTTGGACATTATATTCTTAAACAGCTCAGCAGTTAAAAAATGTCAATCAGCGGGATTATTTTTTCCAATTTCCCTTTCTGTCAAGATAATGACTGACAAACAATCTATGATGCAGTCAAAAGGGTTATTCAAAACGATGCCGTTTCATCATGTGATAAAGAACTATGTGATCCAAGGAGGTCATTCTCAAAGAATTGGAGCGGCAGAGGACTGGATATTGAAAGGAAAATCCAACAATCAACTTGCCATAAGGTTTACTAGCTGGCTATTTTGGTGCTGGATGATATTTTTTTATGTTTCATATTCTCTTGCAATGCAGAAATATATTATGATGTGTCACATGTAATTGTGCGCTGCTTTTTCTTTTGGTTTGAAAACTGTTGATGCTTTTGTTTATCCGAACCTTCTTATATGATATATGCAGTCCAAAGCATGAAGCATTCATGATTGGGACCACGGTGGCTAATTCAGATGATAAAGGATTCGAGCTCTTTATTACAACAGCACCAATTCCAGACTTAAATGAAAAGCTTGTTGTGTTTGGACGGGTCATCAAGGGGGAAGATGTGGTCCAGGTAGCCAACTAAGTGCTCTCTCTGTTCCTCTCCCTCCCCTACCCACCCTCACCACCATTGCATGGATTAATATATTGACCATGTTTCTTTTTTCCCATAGAAAGGCTCATTGTTAGAAGAATCTAGCGACAACTACCAAACTGCTGCCAGAACTTTATTGCTGACTGTTGTATTAATATAAAAGGCATTTCATCCTTGTAATCATTTGTGAAATGAAAGCCCTAACAGATCTAGTTATCCATCCATAAGTGAGTATCCTTAAGTTGGACATCACCTTATTTAAAGGTTAAGTGAATTTTCTCTTTCTATATGGCTAATGAGCTGTGATAGGAACACGCAGACTGTGAATTATTTAGATAAGGTTCACTGCTTAGGAACATGTTAATCATTTTTAGAAACAGTATTGTTGCAGCTTTTCCATTTTGAGAATGGTAAAGTTTATGCTTTTTACCAATTTAACAATTATATTCCTTTATTATGTATAATACAATCTGTAGTTAGCACCATATACAAATAATTCATACTGGCACATTTTGTCACTATGTTTAAGTTGTCTTGATGATCTCAACTGTTGAACGGGGGGCACTCTCTTGCACAAGCTTGTGTAGAATCACTCAAACTTACAGAGCTGTCAAGGGTGCAGTTGGTCAACAGGGCAAACCTCGGCCTGACCTTTGAAGAACCTGCTTTTGGATCTTTGCCACTAAAACTAGCTATTCAGGTTCTTGCTGGAGGAACATATAATGTAGAATTTTGTCTGGATGTAGCAAAGATGACATTTGCAGCTTATCAGTGATGCGGACGAGGCAATTATGGATTTCAAGTATTTCAGTGCATCTTGCTCCAGTGGTTAAGCTTTAACTAGGCCTCATGCCGCATATGTTTTGACTTTGCTAGAGTTCAATTGATGATATTTATATTAGAAATGCCACAATCAGCCAGCATTGACCGACTTGTAAGAAATATTACTGGTTTGCTTTCTTTCTAAGTCTCTGCCAAGCGCTCTTGGATTATTCCAAAGTAGGAGGTTGTGTGTTTTTCTGTTTTCTAGTTGGATCATGCTTCCTCTTACGAATAACGAAATCATTGTTGAGTGTGCTTTTGTGCAAAGCACTGATGTGTGCCCCTTTTTTAATCTATACAATGGGTGCCCAGGGTGTCCTGAAGTGGAAATTTCAGGAATTGGGATAATCCCTGACCTCTTGTAAACTAAATTCATTAACAAGTTGGTTTTGTTCGTTTTTTACCCAAAAAATCTTTTGTTGCTGATACCATTGAATGCTTGTCTTTAATGCTGTCCAGGAAATTGAGGAAGTTGACACGGATGAACATTATCGTCCCAAGTCCCCCATAGGGATTATTGACGTTACGCTAAAGCAGGAGCTTTGAACAATGCTGATCCCTTTTCATGTACCTCTGAATTTTTCTGCACCTATCTGATGGTCTGCATGCTGAAATATAATTTTGCCATCTGAAAGCCCTTGTATCCTTTGGGGACTTTCAGACATGGTTTCAACCGTCATGCAGCGCTTGGATTTAACCAGGCTTGTGTTGTAGTAATGCTTTCAACTGGTGCATGTATAAAATCAAAGAAGGCACCTGTTAGACCGCAGTTTTGGCTGATGGTCCATCTGCTGATAAGCTTATGAACCGTATTCTCCCAGCCTTTATATATTACATCATGTTTTTGGCCAAATATTGGGCTTTGTGCAACGCTTGAGTATGAAAAGTTTCTTTTGCCTACCCTTGTTATATGATGTATAAATTTTTGATGGAGCTTTGTGGTACATCATCTTGATCCCTTATTGTAAGTTGCTATTCCAACTGTTTTATGTGGCAGAAGATGGATCTAATCATGGGTTTGTGAGAATTTGCAGCCTTGATGATGATCCTCCGCAGCTGAGCAACCGTGCGTTCCTCTTCTACTCGGGACATCGCGAGCCTAGGAGAGGGGAATTCGGACACGAGGCGGTACGAAGGTAAGTCATCCCTTACTCTCTTAAGTTTGTAGCGGCTTTTTATTCAATACTCTTCTCTGGTGCTAGATAAATCTGCACGGCAAACCTAATTATATTAATTAATCAAAAAATTGCAATGTTACAAAATATTTTCTATTCATCCACTAAAGGTTGCAGTTATGCTGAAATTGAGGTCATAATAGTAGTCGCTCATCTTAGGAGCTGGAACTAGTGACAAGTGACACCAAAACCACACATTGCAGCACACCCCTTTAATTACTTGGCTAGTTGGTTTATTCTTCCTACTGCAACGTTAAAAGCACAAGAAAGAACAAAAGGAAGAAGTTTCAGGAAGCCAACTCCAACTCGCCGGGCCGACTCGGTGCCGAGTGAGGGAGAAGGATCCTCCATCTATCCAATTACGGCTGGAGGGAGGAGGACTTCGATCCTGGAGACCCCTTCCTTGGCCTCCGCCACTTTGGCCACCTCCACTTCTCCAACGACAAGCGCATCGCTGGGCTTTGTCATCACGCCCTCCTCTGCTTCATCTTCTTGTTCTCCTCTGCTTCTGGTGGGCTCTTCCTCTTCTTCCTCGACGTAGTTGGGATCGTTCGGGTCGATGGCGGGCGGAACGGGATCGAGCTCGTTGTAGGCCTCGTCGGCAGGGCCCTCCCAGGTGAACTTCCCGCCATGGCCGGACTTGGGGACCTGGTGGAGGCCGCCGAGGCCATCCGCGGGATGGCGGTCCATGCGGTGGATCCCTTTATCGACCAACTTCCTCTCGAAGTAGCGGATGGTGTCCGGCCGCCGAGTTCGGGGCACCTCTACCTTCTCCACCTTCTTCTTCCCTTCCTCGTCCCGGCTCACCCCTGTGATCTCCATCATCCACTGGCTTGTCCCTCTTTCTCTCTCTATATATCTATTGTGTATAGATTACTACAATTGGTTCTGCCTGGGATGTCTGCTTGGGTCACTGGATCGATCGGTGCTTTCTTGCTGAAGAAATGTTGCACTTTTTCGGTTACGGATAAAGTCTCGAAGATGGGGCGGTAATTTATATGCGGCGGAAGAGGACAGCTTTACCAGCTAGAGAGGTCTGGAAGGGTCGGAAGCTGGTGGATGGTTTCCGCCACGTTCTCGAAGCTAGGGAGGTCTGGAAGGGGATGGAAGCTGCTGGATGGTTCCCACCACTGGCCCACGACTGTCCTTATCCACGGGGTTCGGGATCTCAACCGTTGGATCACATACTGCACAGATCTCAAAGCAATTCGAACAATTTCAAAGCGACCATTTCGCGATCCAACGGTAGGTTCGCACGAAGCAGAATCTTCTTTCACGCGAAAGGCCCATCCGACCGCTCAACTAATGTCAAATAATATTGAAAAATATTAATTTCATCAAAAAAATATTTAAAAAATATTTAAAAAGAAAAGAAAAAATGAATTACGGATAATAGCTCCGAAACAATCGTGGCGCACCGGATTCCAAGGTTTTAAAACTCCGATGTATCAGATATCTAGACTGGGCCGAAGACCAAGATGAAACGGCATGTCGATTGATCTTAGCCGTGATGGAAAGCACATCAGGAATTTCTAAAATTACGGATTTGATATCACGGATAATGGCCCACATGGTAGATTCTTACGTTGTGGATCTGTATCTCGATCTTCATTGTAATATTCTCAATTTTAATTAAATTATAAAAAATGAATACGTGACAGATCATGAACATGCAATAGACATGAAGGTCATCAAATACATCCCATTGAGTTAGCAATGGTTTTCGATTCTTCGGTCCATGCTCGGATCATCTCGGCTTAAGACGATCTATTGTAGCTCATCTACGGTTGAGTTATATTTTTCTTCGACACATTCTGTCGCTTCTAAATTGAAAAAATTCAGATAAAAAAAATTTCTTCGTGATTGAGTCTTCTGTAAAAGAAAATAACTCCTTCGAATCAATCTACACACTAAATTTAAAATCTATCAAGACTTCGAGGTGGATACAACTCTAATTCTTCCTCTATAAATAAAGAGGTATCAAGATCCTCAGGGTAAGTTCTTCAATCTCCGCTCTCTCCTTCTCAATGTTCTTTATCTCCTTATTTGAATGTCGAAGGATCTTTATCGGAGGATACCTCATTGAAAATTTTTGCAAGTATTCGGGTAGAGCTCCAGCAGTAGTCTTACCTCGGCAATCTCCATCTCGATGATCCAACCTCAGGCGGGGAGATCAAGAGCAACATTTGACGTTAGAAGAAAGGTCCTCAACTAATTTCGGGATCCTATTCTGAGAAGAGAGAGTTCGTCACTAGTCATCATGAAGACACGAAGGGATGCATCAAATGCGTCGCAATGCTCTAACGACAGACAGGCCAATAATGCCCCACCTGCGAATCCACCATCGGTAGCCGATCCAGGAGAACCCCCCACCAGCAGCACCGGCAATCTCTCAAGATCAATATAATAGCCTCATACAACAAGTGCAAGCTCTTTCGACCGCGGTGAGAGGAATGTAGTAAAATATCGAGCCTCGTTCTGTCCTAAAAAATTCACAGCTGGCTAGAGGAAGATCGACAGACCGACCTTTTCATAGCTCGAGGCGGAGCCAACCGTCTTAGCCACCCTGACAGCCCACTTCGGCACGTGCATATGTAGTCACCCACTCCGATCTGGAGAAGGGATTCGACTTCGGGTCATCTTTCTTCTCGGCACCATCCAAATCGGAAGAACAACCTGGAAAGGAGACTTCAGGAGATGCAACGACGACTCGACGCGCTGCAGGCGCCACAGTGACAAGATATCGATCTGGGTTTCAACACCAACCCATCGTTCACCCAAAAGATTATGAGCGAGCTCCTACCTCTCCGATTTAAGATGCCGCAGATGGAGCCATATGACGGAACCGCCGATCCAATAGACCATCTAAAGAATTTTAGATCTCTCATGCTTTTACAAGAAGCTAACGATGTGATCCTTTGTCGAGCTTTTTTCTCGATCTTGAGGAAAGCTACCCACCACTGGTATTCAAGTTTGCAACCAACATCGTAGACTTTTTTCATCAACTAAGCCGGATGTTCGTCACACACTTCGTTAGTAGCCGTCGGTAACGTCGCAACTCAGACTTCCTCGTCAGTATAAAGCAAAGGGAGAACGAGCCACTCTAGGAATACATCAATCATTTTAACGCTGTGAGTTTGGAGGTACGGAACTTAGACCAGTCTGTTGCAATGACCGCGCTAAAGGTCGGACTTCTTCAGAATGACCTCCTCTTCTCGCTCAACAAAAGTACCCAAAGGACTTCACCGAAATGTTGGAGTGGACAGAGACGTATGCTCAAGCCAAGAAAGCCTGGGATCAACAAAGGGAGAACCTCGACGATGGATTGCAGCTGAATGCTGGATAGAAAAAGAAGAAAGATTATTGGCGAGTGCAGCACTGACGTGTTGAACAAAGGCTTCGTCGCTCTCAGACTCCACCTTGGAGAAATCGAGCTAGATCTCCTACAGCATAATGTCGATCTAGAACCCCTCTATGAAGATTTCACTACTTCACTCTGCTGAACACCTCTCAAGTCCAGATACTCATGGAGATAGAGAGCTAAGAAGCGCTCCCTCGGTCAAGGAGGATGGTTGCTCTGATGCATGCAAGAATTCAAAGAAGTATTACAGGTACCATCGGGACCACAGGCATGATACAGAAGAATGCTAGCAGCTCAGGGAGGAGATAAAAGCACTTATCCGATGCGAACGTCTTCAGCCGCTATATTGATGAACGACGAATCCTGGGGAACTCGTGCGATGAGCCTCCTCGACAAGAAGACCTCCACAAGAATCAACCAATAGCAAGGAAGATCCATGTGATCTCTGGGGGTCAGCTCAGTCATGGTACCTCCAAATCAAGCCAAACTGAAGAAAAGAACTGAAGAAAGAAGACTGGGGTCAGCTCGGCCATGGTACCTCCAAATCAAGCCAAACTGAAGAAAAAGAACTAAAGAAAGAAAGACTGAGAATGAAATCACCTTCTCAAAAGCCGACCTGAAGGGAATAAAGTGTCCGCATGATGATCCCGTAGTCATATCTTTAAATATTTTAATTATGATGTACATCGAGTCTTAGTTGATAATGAAAGTTCAGTAGATATTTGTTTTACGATGCATTTGTTCGTATGAACTTAAATTCTGAGCTGCTGGTGAAGAGGAATACACTTCTGATCGGATTTTTAGATAGTACGGTCCCCGTAGAAGGAACCATCTCCCTCACTACGATAGCTGGACGAGCTCCAAGATAGGTTGTCATTGAAATAAATTACTGTATAGTAAAGAGCCCATCGGTATATAATGTCATTTTAGGTCAGCCTGGATTGAATATTCTTCGAGCTATAATGTCGACCTACCATTTGACGATGAAATTTTCTACTCCTCGCGGGGTTGGTGAGCTCCAAAAAAATCAGCAACTTGTAAGAAAATGTTACATGACAACCTTACGAGAAGCATCACCAATGGAACAATCGACAGATGAGCTTAACATGCGGGATGAGCTAACTGAACAGAGAGGCCATCCGGTGGAAGATTTCATCCTAGTGCCAATTGACGGGGATCCAAGCAAAGTTATCAAGATCGGCTCGAACCTGTGTGAAGAGAATGATCGGCACCTCACCTCTTTCTTTCAAGACAATGCAGACATATTTGCTTGGTCAGCTTCTGATATGCCAGGTATCGATTCGGAGGTCATAGTTCATCGACTCAATATGGATCCAAAGCATTGTCCGATCAGACAAAATAAGCACAGTTTTACTCCCGAGCGATAAAAGGCCATACAGGAAGAGATCGACAAACTTCTGAAGGTGGGGTTCGTTCGAGATGTCTACTATCTGGAGTGGTTAGCTAATGTTGTCCTAGTCAAGAAGGCTAATAGGAAGTGGCGTGCATGCATCGATTACACCGACTTCAACAAAATATGTCCCAAGGATAACTATCCTCTGGTTCAGATCGATCAACTAGTGGATGCGACCTCGGAACATCAGCTCTTATCATTCATGGATGCATTATCCGGATATAATCAGATTTGGATGGGCCCCGAAGATGAGGAGAAGACCTCTTTGTTACTGATCAAGATTTTTTTGCTACAGGATCATGCCATTCGGCTTAAAAAATACAAATGTGACTTATCAATCGCTCGTCAATAAGGTCTTCAAGGAGCAGATCAATAGGAACATAGAAGTATACGTGGATGACATACTTGTCAAAAGCAGAGCCACCGAGCACCACATCACCGACCTTGAAGAAACGTTCACCATTCTATGGCATTTTCAGATGAAGCTCAATCCCAGCAAATGCGTATTTGGTGTCACCTCCGATAAGTTTCTGGACTTTATGGTGTCGCAATGGAGGATTGAGGCAAATCCTGAAAAAATTCAAACTCTTCAAAAAATGAAACCTCCAAAGATGATCAAAGAGGTATAGTGCCTAATCGAAAAATAACAGCTCTTAATAGATTTCTCTTAAGATCGGTCAAAAGGAGTCTTCTTTTTTTCAAAGCTCTCAAACAGGCGAAAAATTTCCAATGGTCAGACATGCTACATTTGATGAGCTAAAAAATACCTCGACTCGCCTCCCTTTTTAAACAAATCAGAGTCTAAAGAAGTATTGTACCTATACCTTACAGTTTTACCCTTGGTGGTTAATTCGGTCCTCATCTGATAGGAGGTTAAGGTGCAGAAGTCGGTCTATTATGTCAGTCGAGTTCTTCATGATGCTGAAATTAGATATACAAGACTGGAGAAGGTGATCTAGGCTCTCGTGTTATCCTCCAAGAAGTTGCACCCATATTTTCAAGCACATACACTTGCTATCCTTATTGACCAACCGATCAGATCCGTACTCTACCGACCTAATATCTCAGGATGGCTGGCTAAGTGGACCGTCAAGCTGGGAGAGTTCGACATAAAGTATCTACCAAGGCCATCCATTAAAGCTCAGGTGTTGGCCGATTTCGTTTTGGAAAGCATAATTTCGGATGAAGAACAGAATGACGAGGAGATAGCTCCTACGCCCGATGAATACTGAGTTCTTCATGTAGATGGTTCTTCGAATCCTACAGGCTTAGGGTTGGGCTGACTCTAACTAGTCCAAACAGAGTGGTTGCAGAGTACGTACTATGCTTCAAATTCTCGTTTCCAACAATGAAGTCAAGTATGAGGCACTAGTGACTAGTCTGAGAATGGCAAAAGAATTAGAAGTTCGACATCTCAGAGTCCATAGTGACTCTCAGCTTATCGTCGGACAGGTATAGGGAGAGTACGAGAAGTGTGAGCCCAACATGGTAAAATACCTACAAAAAGTCAAGGATCTTGCCTCCAACTTCATCATCCTGAGCATCCAACAAATATCGAGATCAAAAAATATGAAGGCTAACCTCTTATCTAAGCTCACGACGCTCAAAACAGCCGATCTAAAAAGAAGTTCATACCTGAAAATCCTCAAGAAGTCAAGTATTGAAGAGTCCCCCATGATGCAAACAGATCCTAAGCCGAGCTGGATAGATCCGATCTTTCAATACCTACAAGATGGAGTATTGCCAACTGATCAAGACGAAGCCAAGAGGCTAAGACATCTCACACCTTAATACTTCATATACGATGGGAGATCATACAAAGGTCTTTACTCTCCCTTACTTCGATGCCTCCATCCCTTGAAAGCAGACTATGCCTTATAAGAAGTTCACGAGAAGATTTACGGCAATCACTTAGGAGGCAAGACGCTTTCCCACAAAGTGTGACAAGGATACTTTTGGCCTTCTATGTAGAAGGATGCTGCCGACCTAGTGAGCAAATGCGACCAATACTAGAGGAACTTGAACATCCAGCGTCGATCTTCCACCCCTCTGGCTCCGATCATCACACCCTGGCCCTTCGCCTAATGAGGGATGAACTTTCTTGGACCCTTCCCATTGCGGCGACACAGAAGAAGTTTTTGCTTGTTGCGATTGACTACTTTATCAAAGGGATAGAAGTGGAGGCATTGACGACCATCACTGAAGCCACGGTTTGTGATTTTATATGGAAGTCAATCATCTGCCGATTTGGCTTACCTCAAGCCATCATCACCGACAATAGACGCCAGTTCAATAATCCAAAGTTCACGAGGTTCTGTGAAGGGCTCGGCATCTCCTACAGGCTGACTTCAGTAGCTCATCTCCAAAGCAACGACGAAGCTAAGGTGATAAATAGGATCTTGCTATAAGGACTCAAGGCCACCTAGGCAAAGCTAAAGGACTATTGGTCGAAGAACTGTACCACGTACTTTAGACATATCGCATGACTTTACGAGTCTCAATCGGAGAGACCCTTTTAAGCTGGCTTTCGGGACTAAGGCCATTATACCTCTTGAGATCGGTTTGCCCATGCTACGATTGGAAGAGTTCGATGAGGATAGCAACTCTATTGGGCTGCGAGCAAACCTGAACTTATTGAAGAAACCTGGGAGCAAGCACGGATTCGGATGGTCAATTACCAACAAAGAATAGCTCGGTACTATAATTCACAAGTCAAGGGAAAAGCCTTCTGAGCTGGAGAACTAGTTCTTCATCGAGCTGAAGTTTAACGCTCGATCAAATATTCAAAGTTTGCACCGAACTGGAAGGATCCGTACCGTGTTGATGAAGTAGTTCAATCGGGAGTTTATCACCTTCGTCGGCTGGACGAAATTTTGATTTTCAAAACTTGAAACTCTGATAATTTGCGTATTTATCATCCTTAAGTTGTAATCTTCATTGAATTAATAATAAAAATTATTTTGCAGATCTGTATGTGTTTCTGAATGAACGCGTGCTCTTCGTCCACGAACGAGCTTAGCGGTATGTATCTCCATGATTTTTCAACGCGCGCTCCTCATCTACAGATGAGCTGAACAGTATGCATCTCCATATGGTCTCCAATGCGCGCTCTTCATCCATAGACAAGCTGAGCGAAATACATCTCCATACAGTCTCCAACGTGCACTCCTCATCCACGGACGAGCTAAGCAGAATGCATCTCCGTACAGTCTCCAATGCACGCTCCCCATCCACGGACGAGCTGAGTGATACGTATCTCCATAAGGTCTCTAATGCATGCAACTCATCAACGAATGCGCTGAGCAATATGCATCTCCATAGGATCTCCAACGCACGCTCCTTATCTACGAACGAGCTGAGCAAAATGCATCTCCATGATTCTCCAACACGTGCTCTTCGTCTATCGACAAGTTGAGTGGAACGCGTCTCTATGGTTCTCCAACACGCACTTCTTGTCCATGGCTCCTCGTCCATGGACAAGCTGAGCGGAGCGCATTTTTATAATCTCCTACATATTCTTCATCCTTCTACGAGTTGATTGGTCCACCCTGAGTATTTTCGAACTCGATGTTCCGCCTATCGAAATATGACAGGTCTCAAAGTTGGGATCCATTCGGAAACGCCGTCAATTCCTACATTTCGTCTTCGAAGGATGATCTAAAGGCGAGTGTAATTCTAACTAACGACTACCTATGGCGGAATCCAGCTAAGGTCAAATACCGAACTCAACTACATCTAATTAATCAATCTCCATGACATGCGAAAAATGATTTCATTAAAGAGTCTTACAAAATTTTGGTTGGTCTGGTACAAAATACCTCGACTAATGCCTAGGTTCCCAAAAAGGACCAACTAATGATCAAGCCCAGACATGTCGGGAAGATGTACAAAATTCTAAGCCCCATTGGGGGCATGAGACTCGTCGGCATCGCCAGGGTCAGAGAGCACGATGACCATAGGAGGCTTAGCCGACGTTATGTCCTTGGCCCCCCGATCATCATGAACTGGGCTGAAGAGGTCCTCGGTGTGCACTCCATTGTTTCCGACCTCACCAACTTCCTCCGCATGGTCAGACTCTAGGGTCCCAAGGTTGAGGTCAGAAAATGATTCCTAATATTTTCTTGAAGTCTGCGATCCCTTGCAGATATGAGGCTAAACCGAACTCCACTTAATAACCCAGAGTTCATCCAAAGAGAGGAAGGGTTGATCGTAGCAACTTTGGCAGCCTCCAGTTTCTCCTTCCATTTGTTATTCTCAACAGACAGTCGAACCTCGACATCACTTCGGGCCTTGGCAAGCTCAGATTCAAGCCACTTTATCTCAGCTTTTAGCGATTTGGCCTCCTCCTCGGCCTTCAACTTTGAAAGTTGGGTGTCGTCCGTCCTCCTTGTGGCCTAGGTCCTCCTTGTGGCCTAGTTGGTCTTTTCCTTGGCTTCCCTCGAGATCCGTCGAGCTTCCCAGATCATCTCCACAAAGTGGTCTACGTGATGGATGAGCTAGAAAAAAAAGAAAAAGAGAGAAGAGAGATTAGCAAATATTAAACAGAAAAAAGGAGAGAGCCAAGGATTTGTGGAAGGTCGTCACTTACCCAAAGAAGAGAGTCATATGAGTCATGGACTCGGAAAGCACCACCTTCAGCATCGAAGGCTTCGACGTCGGCCGATGTCATGGCCGATCGAAGTAAGGATCAGGCAACCCAATAACCGCCGATGCCCTTCCTATTGTCTTGGGCCTCGACATCCGATGGTGCTCCCACCGGAGCTGGAATCTAAGCCAGCAAGTCGGTTGGATGCGACAACATTCGCATCGAAATTCAGAGAGTATCCGAACTCCACTGCAATGAGGAGGCTGAAGGTCGAGAGATCTGATCCCCCAAAATAGCAGACCTGATGGGCCACACATCTCTCATCACTGAGGACTCCTTCCTTGGAGGAGCGCCACTGGGCCCCGAGGAACCCATAGCTGCAGGCTGGGCAAGAACAGCCTCAGTTCGATCATGCTTAGGAGCTGGGGCCACACTCGCCTTCCTCTTTTTTGCGGCCAGGCGAAGAGCTTCAACATCCTTGGACCTCATTGCTGCACAAAAGATGTCCCCAGGAATGATTTTGATGATCATAAAATATTAGAGCATAATTCGATACTAATATATTTTTAAGTATGTCAAAGAATATTTTTGTAGAGGAAAAAGGTTATTGAAAGACTCTGAATACAATTGAAGATTAATTGAGTCAAGAGAAACTAATTTTGAAAAGCATCGACATAAGAAAATTATCTCAAGGAATTCGAGCCGACTTTGGCACAGTACGCACTTGCTAATTTGGCATGGCACGCCACCGAGCCGGATCGAAATGGATCCGCGCCGGCTCTCTCAGAGTGATAGAGAAGGAGTTTTCAAGTTCTACAATTTGAGTCAGCTAGAATAAATCCGAGTCAGCTCTTTCAGGTCAACAAAAGATGATTTCTAAGAATGCAGTTCGAGCCAGCTCGAAGCAAAATCCGAGCCGGCTCTCTCAATCGACAGAAAGGTAAAATTCTAATTTTTGCAGTTTGAGCCAGTTCAAAACAAGATCGAGCTGGCTTTCTTAGTGGGACAGAACGTTGAAATTTTGAGTATACCATTCGAACCGACTCGAGGCCAATTCGAGCAGACTCGATGCTATTTGACAGGCTTAATAGTCAGTTCTGTAGAAATCATTTTCATTTAGAAAAGATTCTAACGGCTATTTTTTACCTCCAACGATCTAAAACAACTAGAATTAAGTCTAAATCACTCAAAGCTTGGAGAGAATGGATAAAGACAAAAGAAAAGTAAGGAATAAGAGGAAGAATACTATTCATGAGAAATAAAGCACTTTGAATATTCAATAGACTTCAAGAGAGTCCATCAATTTTAATCAATATTCTTTTGACTTTTTCTGAGTGTATTCAAAGAGGAGAAAGAGCATTCACAGCCAGTATTCAAAGCATCTTCAGAAGAGAGCTTCAACGACAATAATTCAACGGACAACAGGGTTTTTATTGTTGTATTGAATTTCTTCTTTCTATTTGCTGTAAAAACTTCAGCAGGGGCTGAAACTTGAAGGGCTGAATTTGTACCAAACTAGGATTAATTTAGAAGAGCCTTAGGATAAGGCTTATAAAGGTTTTGATTGGTTGACCTAGATTAAAATCAATTAGATTTGTTTGTGAACCTGGTGAAAACAAACACGCTGTAATCAAGTGATTATAGTGAAAATTTTTAAAGGATTGTTTGGAGAGTGGATGTAGGTGCTTGAGGTGCATCAAATCATTATAAATTTGGTGTGTTTGTGTGTGTGATTTCTTTCCTCTTCTGCATTTTGTTTCAGTTCATTTGCTTACTGCACATTCAGCATATATTCACTTCTGCTCTACACATTATTGTTTAAATTTGAAAAAGTTTTTAGAATCCAATTCACCCCCTTCTCTCTTGGGTTGTCTAGCTGGACAATAATTGATATCAGAATCTTGATTTTCTACTAGTTGTTGATCTCTCGATCAAGAGATAAAGATCATGACAACATAATTGGGAGGTTCATTTGACAAAAGGCAATCCACCAACAGACTACAACTCTTCAATAGCATAAATTATATATATTGGAAAGCTCGCATGAGAATTTTCATTCAAGTTCTTGATTATAATATATGAAGTGTCATAATCAATGGGCCGCACACATCCACCATTATAGTTGATGGCATTAGCATCTCCAAACCTAAAAAGAATTGGAGTGAAGAAAATAAAAGAAC
>KE504634.1:713233-725374 GCA_000441515.1 Elaeis oleifera | reverse complement strand
AATATATGAAGTGTCATAATCAATGGGCCGCACACATCCACCATTATAGTTGATGGCATTAGCATCTCCAAACCTAAAAGAATTGGAGTGAAGAAATAAAGAACAATTCAGCTAAATACCAAGGCTATGAATGTTTTGTATTGTGCCTTGGATGCCAACGAGTTTAACCAAATTTTACTTGTAATTTAGCAAAAAAATTTGGGATAAACTTGAAGTTACACATGAAGGTACAAATCAAGTAAAAGAATCGAAAATTAATATGCTAGTACTCCAATATGAGCTTTTCAAAATGGAACCCATTGAATCTATCATTGAAATATTCACACACTTCATAAATGTTATTAATGATTTAAAAAGTCTTAGTAAAGCATACTCTAATAGTGATTTAGTGAGAAAAATTCTTAGATCGTTAAGGTGACTGCTATACAAAAGGCAAAGGACTTGAACAAGCTGCCATTGGAAGAGTTTATTGGGTCCCTAATAACTCATGAGTTGACAATGAAGCAGCATAATTAAGATGAAGGCCGAAAGAAAAAGATAATCGCCCTTAAATCTGCTGTAATTAATGAAGAAGAAGAAAATTCAACTGAAGAGGATGATGAAGATAAGGATATAGCCCTGATCACACGAAAATTTCAGAAGTTCATAAGGAGAAGAAGGCAAGGATTCAAGAAGAAGCCTCTAGTCGAAGGAGAATCAAGTAAAGATAAATATAAAAAAAAAAAAAGAATAATTCTTGTGCTATGAATGCAAGAAATCAGGATACTTCAAGGCAAAATATCCAATCTTGAAAAAATCATTCAAAAGAACCAAGAAGAAAGCCATCGTAGCAACATAGAGCGATAGTGACGTGTCTAGCTCTAAAGAGGAGACTCAAAATGAAGCAAACTTCTGTCTTATAGCTCTAAATAATGAGGTAACCTCTGAACTTTTCTTAGAATTTATCTTTAATGAACTTCAAGATACTTTTCATGACTTAATAAAAGAATTTAGAAAGATGAGCTTGAAAAATAAAATCTGAAAGCAAAAAATGAAGTACTAATCAAAAAAAAAAGAAGAAATACTTCAAAACAATAATAAATTGAAGGAAGAGAATGAAATCTTAAAGAAGAAAGTTGATAAACTAAATTTTAGTAGAAAATTTACATGTAGTCCAGAAAACTATAAATAATATTAAATAGTCAAAAAAATTTATAATAAGACTGGTTTAGGTTATAAACCTAACAATAAACAAAAATTTCTTAAGAATCTCTTTTCTACATCACCATCAACTTATAGCACTTCTCACATAATATGTTTCAGCTGTGAAAGAATAGGATACAAGGTATTTACATGTAATTCAAGAAAACTAATAGTAAAATAATTAAAAAATTTAGATTCTAAAAGGAACTATAGTTACTAACCCTAAATGACCCTATAAAACTTAGGTATCTAAGAAAACTATTTGATTTTCATGTAGGAATACCTTACAGCCAATGGATCAAAACGAAAGTGGTATTTGGATAGTAGCTGTTCAAAGCATATGACAGATGACAAGGAACAATTTTTCATCCTTGAGAAGAAGAAAGGGGGAGTAGTCACCTTTGGTGACAACGGCAAAGGAAAGATTATTGACATTGATAAAATTCAAATTACTCCTATCTTTATTAATAATATATTATTAGTTGATAATTTAAAACATAATATGCTTAGTATAAGTCAGTCGTGTGAAAAAAATTTTGAAGTAATTTTAAATTATCTTCATGCGTAGTCACTAGTCTCTTTGATGATAGTATCAAATTTATTAGACATAGACATGACAATATTTACTTGGTTGATCTTGATGAGATAGTTATGAAGAGTGATCAATGTCTTGTTAATAAGAATGCTAAGATCAAAGAACTAGTTGGTTATGGCATCGTAGATTAGGCCCTGCAAGTATGCATACTTTATCAAAATTGATTGCAAAAGACCTAGTTAAAGGCTTACATAAATTGAATTTTGAAAATGATCATATTTGTGATCCATGTTAATTTGGTGAACAAACTAGCAAGAGTTTCAAATGCAAAAATATAGTTTCAACTTCTAGGCCACTTGAACTAATTCACATAGACTTGTTTAGACCCACTAAAACCACAAGCCTTAGTGAAAAAAAATATGAACTTATGATAATTGATGATTTCTCATGTTTTACTTGGATTTTATTTTTGACACACAAAGATGAAGCTTTTTCTATCTTTTAAAATTTATAAAAAAATTTGAATAAAAGAATTCAACTATAATTTGTATTCGTGGTGACCACGGTACTGAATTTGAAAACAAACTTTGTGAAGATTTTTGTAATGAAAATGGTATTGAATACAACTTTTCTACATCAAGAATTCTTCAACAAAATGGTGCAGTTGAAAGAAAGAATAGAATCTTAGAAGAAATAGCCTATATCATATTGTGTAAAGAAAATCTACCTAAATATTTTTGGACTGAAGCCATAAACACAGCATGTTACATCCTTAATAGAGCTTTAATTCAATCAATTTTAAGAAAACTTTTTATGAGCTTTGGAAAAGTAAGAAACCTAACATTAGCTATTTTCATGTATTTGGATGTACATATTTTGCTTTAAATAATGAAAAAATAATTAAAAAATTTGATGTCAAATCGGATGATAGTATCTTTCTAGGATACTCCACATTCAGTAAGGCATATAGAGTCTTTAACAAATGAACGTTGATTGTTGAAGAATCTATACATATGGTGTTTGATAAAACTAATAACTCTTTCTCGAGAAAGAAAGATGCTTTTGATGATGATGTAGAGCTTCTCAAAAATGGAGTAACATAACTCAGCTTGAAGGAGAAACCAAATGAAGAAATAAAGGTAAAGAGCAAGAAAAGGATTCACAAGAAAATATCAATAAAAAGCAACGTGATTTGCCCAAAGAATGGAGGTATGCACACCATCATCCTAAAGATCTTATCATAGGAGATCCTTCTAAAGGGGTAAGAACTAGAGCTTCTTTTAGAGAAAATCATGATTATCTTACTTTTGTTTTCAAATAGAACCTAAAATTATTGAAGAAGCTGAAACTGATCCTAATTGATTAATTACTATGCAAGAGAAATTAAATCAATTTGAAAGAATAAAGTTTGGATATTAGTTGATAGACCTCTTGATCATCCAATTATTGGCATTAAATGGGTATTCAGAATAAACTAGATGAAAATGATAATGTAATAAGAATAAAGCCAGATTAGTTGCTAAGGGATATAATCAAATAAAAAAATTTGATGAAACATATGCACCTGTACCTAGATTAAAAGCCATTAGATTACTACTTGCTTTTACTTGTTATATGAATTTCAAACTATATCAAATAGATATAAAAAGTACTTTCCTAAATAATTTATTACTGAAAAAATTTTATAGAACAACCACCAGATTTTGAAAATCATACTTATCCAAATCATGTTTTAAATCTTAATAAAGTATTCTATGGTTTAAAACAAGCACCAAAAGTATGGTATGATAGGTTAAGTAAATTTTACTCAATAATAATTTTTTTAGAGATAGTATAGATACTATATTATTTTAAAAAAAATCAGATTTGCTAGTTATTCAAATATATATGGATGATATTATTTTTGAATCTACTAATGAAAATTTTTGTCAAGAATTTGCCAAGTTGATACAGGGTGAATTTGAAATAAGCATGATGGGGGAGCAAATATTCTTTCTTGGGCTTCAAATTAAACAAACGAAGGAAGAAATTTTCATATCCCAAATCAAATACATTTAAAGATACTAAAGAAGTTTGGGATCAAAAATGCAAAGACAATTGGCACACCTATGAGCCTATCTTCCAGATTAGACAAAGATAAAAATGGTAAGAACATAGATCAAAAACTTTATAAAGGTATAATTGGCTCTCTACTATATTTAACTGTTAGTAGACATGATATACTCTTTAGTGTTTGCATATGTGTTAGATTTCAGTCTAACCCTAAGAATCTCATATGCTTACGGCTAAAAAAATTTAAGATATTTGGTGGAAACACAAAACTTAGGTTTATGGTATTCTAAGCAAATCTCAATTGATTTAATTGAATTTTCAGATGCTGATTATAGGGGATATAGAATTGATAGAAAAAGTACTAATATCACATATCAATTCTTAGGATTGAACTTAATCTCATGGTTTCGCAAAAAGCAAAATTCGATAACATTATCCACGATCGAAGCTGAGTACATTGCAATCGAAAGTTGCTGTGCTCAATTTCTTTAGATTAAGCAACAATTTAAGGATTATGATATTGATCAAATAAAATCTCATTAAAATATGACAATACAAGTGCTATTAATTTAACAAAAATCTCATTCAACATTCTAGAACAAAACACATTAAATTAAGCATCACTTTATTAGAGATCATGTTCAAAATGGTGACATTGCACTTGAATTTGTATCAACTGAAAGTCAATTAGCTGACATTTCACAAAACTATTAAATGAAAATAGATTTAATGTGATTAGAGGTGAGTTAAGAATTTATGATACCTTTCAATAAAAATTTCTTCAATATCTTTTGCTCTTGTGTTGGTTGGTTTGATCCAAGTTTTCAGAAATTTATTGAATTAATTTAAATTTTATGAATTTTTGAAATGGTGGCTCAAGCTGGTTCGACTATACTTTCAAGCTGACTCGACTGTCGAGCCGATCCAAATAAGGCTTCGAGCTAGCTCGACGGTCAGGGTCCAATTTTTATTTATAACGTTCGACCTTTTCAAAACCCTATTCATCACTTCTGAGCTTACCCCACTCCAACCCTCTCTCGGCTTCGGTCCTAAATCCTCCAAAAATCCCATCCCTCCTCCTACCCTCCAATCTATGGGATTCCGAGCTATGGCACCCAAAACTCACACCGTGGAAGCAAAGAAGCGCCAAACTGAGGAACAGTATGAAGTTCATTCAAAGAAGAGACATCGTCGAGGTTCAGCACGCTCCGCACCCTCTACTTTGACTTCTAGATCGAATCGAGTTTCAATGGCGTCAAGAGCAGTCATAATGGGAAGAAGATTAGTTTCCAATTTTGGATGAACAAATTTTCGGATTGGGACGTGGATTTGGCAGCAAGGTTGGAAGACGTTATGCTCACTTGAGGTACCCACTTATCCCCATCAGGTCAGAGAATTTTTTGAGAATTTAAAATTGAATACTGAGTCTATTTGGTCAATGGTGAAAGGCACTGAAATCATTCTGGATCAAAGAAGACTAGGGCAACTCCTGAAAATGCTTTCCTCTGGACTCCGAGCTATTGAGTTACAGAATGATTTTGATGGAATGAGAAGACTTCTTGTCAGGAATATTGGGGAGAACTTTGATATTCACAATGCCAATCTTCTGCCTGCAGAGCTAAAGCTCCTACACACCATGTTTGCAGGATCTTCTTTCGAAGGACTGGGAAGCTCCTACATAGCATGTTTGCAGGATGATCTTTCAAAGGACTGGGAGATTTGACTGGATATCATCAAAGGATCTTGGTTTGATGGTCCATCTGATTGAGTAGATGAAGAGTACAGCTGGAAAATCGAAGAGCCAAGCTTGTCTGCCATATGAAATGGTTTTACTTTGATATTCAAGAATGCTGGCATTGATTTGGATGGTGAGGATTTCAAGTCACTCAAACACACAGATTACTACACCATCCATTCTTCGCACCGCATGAAGTTTCGAAAAGAAGGTGATGTATGGGTCAGAGAGGTTGAAGGAGTGCAGCTCGATGTTTCTGGATCTTCTTCCTCTTCTCCCTCGGACTCTACTGAGCCATCCTCCCCACACTTGCTGCTGGACCGTCATGCCCTGCACCAACATCGACATCGGCTTCAGTGGCTGGAGAGCATCATCTTGGACTATCTGTTTCTCCTCACACACCAGCCATGACCCATAGTTTTTCTGCAAAAGAGATTATAGATCAAATTATGGATTGGATGAGCAGGATGCTCGCAGATTTCAGGTCTTAAATCTTGTAGAGCCATGATGTGCTTCAAGAGCATACTCAGTCACAGTTTCAGCAACTTCATGGTGACTTGCTTAGGATTACTCTGCGATTTGAGAGTTTGGAAAGAGTCGAGAACCACAGGACTGATGCTTCAGATCTCAGACAGTATATGCATTAAAATCTTGAGGAGTAGAGAATATCTTCTGAGGGGCAACTTGATTCACCCAATCAGCAGATCAGCAATTTATCCCAGACAATAGATATTTCAAGAAAGACGGTATGGGACAGCTACAGAGGTTGATCGGTTGACTGCGGAGGTCGCCAAGGTTGCTAGAAGAACTGAAGATATTGTCATTTCTCAGTATAATAGCGTAGAGATTATTATCACAGCTCTTCGAAGAGTTGAGGAACAGATGGATCAACTGTGATCTTGGATATCCCCTCCTACTCAATCCAAATTTTTCCCGAACCAGCCTCACACATCCTCTACTAGACCCCCCTTCAGTGCCACAATTAGACCTAGCACTGGTTTCTCACCCATTCGCCTCGGGCTTTTTGCAAGAATCCAGAGGAAGAAACCAGCTCCTTCCTCCTCATCCAATGAACCTATCATAGAATTTCTCTCTGATGAGGATTAGTTATCTTTAGATTTAGTTTTTATCTTATTTTACTTCAGACTATATTTTATGTTTTGGGTTGGCACCTTTTTGAAATAAATATTGTATTGTTTGGGTGGCTTCTTTTTATAAATAATACAAACATATACTAAAGTTAACAATTAATGAATATTTACTTCACTTTATCTTTTTATGTACTATTATGTCTTCTTGTAAATGGTTCTTTTTGATGTTGACAAAAAAGGGAAGAACGACTAATGGAGCATTAAACTGATTGAATATCAAATGTATCAACTTTAGAATTTTTGAGCTAAGCAATGAACCATAAACATTAGAAATGAACGGTGAACATTAAAAGGTTGGCATGAAGATCACTTCATAAAATGCATTTATTGAGGGGGGGTTTAATTTTAATAGCCAATGAGAAATTCATACACCTAAATTTTGTAAAGATACAACTTTTCATATAACTTAAATTACTTGTGCATATAGTGTATATTGAAATATAAAATTTTGTTATATTTATACTTGTATCTCTTTATACTGAGAAATTTTTTTTATATATATGTATACTATATGCTTAATATTTTGTCATCATCAAAAAAGAGGAGATTATTGTCTCCAAAAATGATTTTGATGATCACAAAATATTAGAGCATAATTTGATACTAATAATTTTTAAGTATGTCAAAGAATATTTTATAGAAGAAAAAGTCGTTGAAAGACTTCGAATACAGTTGAAGATTAAATGAGTCAAGAGAAACTGATTTTGAAAAGCATCAGCGCAAGAAAACTATCTCAAAGAATCGAGTCGACTCTGGCACGGTACGCATCTGCTATTTTGGCTTGGCACGCAGCTGAGCCGGCTCGAAATAGATCTGAGCCGGCTCTCTTAGGATGACAAAGAAGGAGTTTTTGGATTCTATAGTTCGAACTAGCTCGAAACAAGATCCAAGTCGACTCTCTCAGATCAACAGAAAGATGGTTTTTCAAGCATGTAGTTCGAGCTAGCTCGAAGCAAAATTCGAGCTGGCTCTTCAATCGACAGAAAGGTAAATTTAATTCTGCAGTTTGAGCAAGCTCGAAGTAAGACCAAGCTGGCTCTCATAGTGGGACAGAATATTGAAATTTTGAGAAATACCGTTTGAGCTGACTCGAGGTCAATTCAAGCCAACTTGATGCTGTCTGATCGGCTCAACAGCTAGTTCCACAGAAATTATTTTCATCTAGAAAAAAGTTCTAACGGCTATTTTCACCTCAAATGATACAAAATGGCTAGAATCAAGTCCACTCAAAGTATGGAAGAAATGGATAAGAGATAAAAGAAAAGTAAGGAACAAGAGGAAGAACACTATTCATAAGAAAAAGAGCACTTTGAGTATTCAATAAACTTCAAGAGAGTCCACCAACTTCCAATCAATATTCTTCTGACTTTTTCTGAGTGCATTCAAAGAGAAAAAAGAGCATTCACTACCAGCATTCAAAGTATCCTCAAAAGAGAGCTTCAACGATAATAATTCGATCGATAACAAGGTTTTTATTGTTGTATTGAATTTTTCTTTCTATTTGCTATAAAAGTTTCAGCAGGGGCTAAAACTTGAAGGGCTGAATTTATACCAAACTAGAATTAGTTTGGGAGAGCCTTAAGATAAGGCTTGCAAAGATTTTAATTGATTGATCTGGGTTAAATTAATTGGATTTGTTTGTGAGTCCGGTGAAAACAAACACACTATAATCAAGCAATTATAGTGAAAATTTTCAAGAGATCGTTTGAAAAGTGAATGTAGGTGCTTGACGTGTACCGAACCATTATAAATTCGGTGTGTTTGTGTGTGTGATCTCTTTTCTCTTCTGCATTTAGTTTCAGTTCATTTGCTTACTGCACATTCAGCATATATTCACTTCTGCTCTGCAGACTATTGTTTAAATTTGAAAAAAAATTATAACCCAATTCACTTCCCTCCCATTGGATTGTCTAGCTGGGCAACAAAGACGAGGTTAGTTGAAAGAAATGAATGTCAAACTGAAGAAGATACAAAATACTTACAATATCGGTCGAGCTCAACTCGACCTTGAATAAGCACTCCTCAGTAAGGAGCTTGGACAACAGAGGGGGAGTGAGACTGAAGATTTGCGTCAATGTCTGCTTCTCGACGTCTGACAGTGTAGGAGCTCTGATCGTCGATCTATGAGGTCAATCCCATGACGTATTGAAATTCCAGGGTTGCTCAGTCGAGATAAAGAAGAACCGCTCCTTCTAGTTATGAACCGAGGAAGAAGCACCTTGGAAGAGATGTCGCTCCATCCAAAGAGAGGCATACCACCATCCGATCTTTGTAGGATGCTCCTTCAAAGTGAAGCAAGCCCTAAAGGGATAGAAGATTGGTTCGGCCCAAGAAGAAGATAATGGATGAAGAAAGCTAAGATTTGATGCCATGAGTTCGACACTATGCTACAGGGGCTTATTCGGTATAAGTTGAGAAAATCTACGACTAGGTAATGGAAGGGTAGCCTAAGACCGGCCTTCAATGATTCCTTGTAAAGACCTATCCGATCTTGACGCGGCAGAGGCTCTCCGAGAACGACGATCTCCAGTCTAAACTCGATCGAGATCTAGTACTTCAGTGTAATGATCTCCAAATCCTTTTGGGTGAGAATGGAGTTCATCCTAAACGGATCAAAGTCCAGCACCTCACTTGCTGCGAGTCCACCCGAAGAACAAGCTACCTCAGACTTTGGGTCTGCGTCTCTCACGTCGTTCCCAGACTCCAAGTAGATGGGGACGAACTCGATGTACTCATGGTAGGTGATAGGGAGCTGACCTATAGAAATGACGCGATCGAACAAGACGAGGGACGATGGGGTCGATGGTAGCTCAGCGTCAACTAAGCAGAATTGCTGAGAGGTAGAGTGACAGAGCTCCCCCTTTGAGTAGTTGAAATAGTAAAAATGAAATTACAACGGCTCCTATTTATAGGAGGCCTGGACAGCTCCGATCTATTGTCGAATTATCTCCCTCCACCGACGTCCATCAAATAGTAGCCTGTGATTGGTTAGAATGTGGCTCCTGTGGATCCGACGATACGATGGTCCAGATTTGAAGACTATTTATCTTAAAAAGCCGACTTTTGACACATGTCGACAAAAATAGTTTGACGAAATCAACCTCGACCTCAGAGTAATACTCTCTTGGTCAACCTTATACAGGCTCGGCCTCAAGAGTGGGGGCATCTGTTGTGGGTTTGTACCTTGGCTTCGTTGCAGCATCCTCGGCTCCAACCAAGCTATGGGAGATGAATGCCTGATAGATCACAAGCATGCGATAGACATGGAGGCTGCCAAATGTACCCCATTGAGTTGCAGCAGTTCTCGATTCCTCGACCCATGTCTGGGTCACCTTGGCCTAGGATAATCTATTATAGCTCGTCCACGATCGAGCTATATTTTCTTCGACACATTCCATTTTTCTAAATTGAGAAAGTCTAGAAAAGAAAATTTCTTAACGATTGAGTTTTTCATAAAGAAATAACTTCTCCAAATCAATCTACATGCCAAATCCAAAAAATTATCAAGACTTCGAGATGGATACAACCTCAATTCCTCCTTTATAATAAAAGGGTACAAAGACCCTCAAGGTAAGTTCTCCGATCTCCGCTCTCTCCTTCTCATTGTTCTCTATCTCCTGACTTGAGGTTGGAGGGTCTTCATTAGAGGATACCCCAGTGAGGACTTTTTGTAAGTATTCGGATGGAGCTCCAGCAGTAGTCTCACCTCGGCCATCTCCACCTCGACGATCGGACTTCAGATGGGGAGATCAGGAGCAACACCTTACTAAATTTCTCATGTTATGGTGGTTCCACTTATCTTAAGCAGGACCTTAAACCATAGATGATTTCTTATATCTTCTACCGAGGGTGATCTCTCTGTCTTACCTCTTGTTTCGCATCTGAGTTGCCTTTCAATTCTCCATTAATGTAGTTTGGAATAAAATCTATCCACGTCCTAGCCACTTTCCTTGCTCGTCCCACTATCGAGGCCTCCAACCACGGGAAATCCAACATCGAGCATTATTGGCGCTTCAAGGTAACACAATATATACTCACTTTATCATGTAAACCATCCCATTTTCTGATAACTCGATGCATAAGTCAAAAATCTTCAGACAACATAAATTTATGATATATTAAAAAAATATAAATATAATAGATTTTATTCTGATACTTCATTAATATTATTTATTATCAAGGATATTTAAAATATTATACTATTATTATTTTTTTATATTTATTTTTTAATAATATTTTATTATTTTTAATTATTATTTTCTTCTTCATTTCTCATGACTGCCATCCGCCTCCCATCGCCGCCCCCTATGACCCATCCTCCTCCTCCACCCGCCTCCCATCACCGCGGCACCACCCGCGGCTTCTCCGCACCCACCCCACTCCCTGGCATCATCCGTGGCACCACCTATAGCTTCTCCGCACCTACCCCACTTGCGGCACCACTTATGGCTTCTCCGTACCCACCCCACCCACAGCACCACCTACGGCTCCTCCACCCGTAGCTTCTCCATCTCCCTTCGCCCACGACCCCCCCACCTCCCTCTCTCGACCTGCCTACGAGTCCTCCGCTCGCGGTCCCTCCCACCACACCCCTCCCAATGCTGGCACCCGCAGCTCCTCTGCCCCCCGCCTTCCTGCAGCTTCTCCGCCCATGACTCCTCCGCCCTCATGCCCCCCCACACCCCCCACCCACTGCCTCCCTCCCCTCCCACCGTGGGTGCCCGCGGCTCCTCCGTCGATGAGATTGTCGTTGCCAACTGCCATCATCCACGACTCCTCCCTTAATGACATCACCGTTGTCGACTGCCTGATGCCACCCGCCCTTCCCCACCCTTTCCTCTTCCTCCTCCTCCATCGATCGGGCATATTGATGTCATCTCCCCATCGCTCGCTTTCCCACTCTCTTCCCTTCCGGCGCTTGGCAATTGGAGATCGAGAAAGAGGTAGTGGGGAAGAAGCGGCAGCAGCAGTGGGAAGGAGCAAAGGTGGGTAGGGCTTAATCGGCTGGTCGGAGATTGAAAAAGAGGTGGTTGAGGTGACGGGAGAGGGGTAGGGCTTGATTGATGGTAGTCAAGGTAGTGAAGAGAGAGGAAGCCACGGTGGTTGGAGGGGAAGGAGAAAAAATAGAGAAGGAAGGAAAGAAGGAAGGAGATGAAACTTTCAAAATAATTATTTTTAAAATTAGTTTTAAATTTGATCAATCAACTTTTGATTTTCAAATCACCTTCATAGTTTAAATTATTTACTATACCAGCCATACACATGGCTAGTTAGAAGTGATTGTGAATGGGTAAATCAATGCCATTTATCCTGAATCAGATGGTCAAAAAAATTAAAATTAAAAAATTAAAAAAAACTTTGAAGCACCATAACAAAATCCAAATATAATAGACCACATCCATCATCTAATCTAGACTTGATTCTCTTAAATATAGGCAAGCCTCTCTCTCTCTCTCTTCTATATATATATATATATATATATATAT
>KE504634.1:695389-713213 GCA_000441515.1 Elaeis oleifera | reverse complement strand
ATATATATATATATATATATATATGTATGTATGTATATAGAATAAATGATAATATGATTACTAGTTATGAAAAAATTGATATTGATTTTTTTGGCAGATGAGATGACAACCATCCTTCTGATTTTCCTATATAATATACATGCTTAATTATAGTTTTTCTTGGTAGATAATTGGTCACACCAACAACTAAGTGACTATATATTTTGCTATTCCAATGCCATCAACCAGTCACCGTGGACATGCTCGAAACTCCAATAAAACTTAGAAGGATAAATAATTAGAATGAATAATTATTGGCTTCTACGTAGAAATACCATTCTAGTATGAGAGTAGCCTAAAAAATCAAAATACAAAAGTTTTCACTGGGCCGGCGGGATATTGTCACCCTATCGCCAAACCCAATCTCCAGAGTGTTTCACAACAAAGGATACGATCCAGTCTGCTGTATTGTTTGAATTTCGATAGACATGCCACACCATCATTTCTGCTGCGAGGTGAAGCTGTCTCCTGCTATCATGAATCCATTCAATGATGGTAACAAAGCCATCCTCAATGAAGATCCTTTCTGTCCGCAGCTCCTACCTGGCAAAGATAATATCCGCATCATTTCTGCTACGAGGCAAAGCTGTCTCTTACTATCATGGATCCATTCAATAATGGTAGCAAAGCCACCCCCAATGAAGATCCTTTCTATCCGCAGCTTCTGCCTGGCAAAGATAATATCTGTCTAAGCGGCATGAAGTTCATCTCCTGGAACCGAAGGCTCGAAGAGCTGGGAACTTCTAGCCACTAACTGCCTGGCATCTAGGCTTTGATGATAAATTTCGCACCACCCTCCCATCTCTGACACTGCCATCAAAATTCATCTTAACAAATCCCAAAGGAGGGGACTCCTAGGAATAAAAATGACCCTTCGAGTCACTGCAGGGGTAGCAAGGGAGTCCCAGAGAATGGGGGCATCAAAGGACGGGCTAGCAGCATCAAAATGATTGTACTTTGTAGCCAAGCATATCATTTTCTCCAACACCCGATGTACAGAAACCACCTCACCCTCCAAGATCAGATTATTCTAGAAGGCCAAATCTGATAGGCGATGTAGACCAATCTGCCCCCCAAGTGAGATCATCCTGTCAGCAGTATTTCGACGGATCATACTCAAGAAAGACACCAGCCAATGATCTTCGATCGTCTCCCAAGGCTGACCGTCTGCCCTCCTCCAAATCAGCTCAGCCCTTGGACAGTGTAAGATGGCGTACTCAGTCGACTCATCCTCCAGCCCGTGGATCGGGATGAAACAGGTAACTCCATGCTTCTATCTCTAAGAAGCATGCACGTTGGAAGCCGATCCCATACAAGTTTTCAGAGAAAGAGTCTCATTTTGGGATGGATGGGTACTCTCCAAATCCAAGCAGCATCAATCCTCCTAACCATCACTGGCCTGCACATCTCGGAAAGATTCCTCAAAGAACCCTAGGGACATAAGATCGATCCCACACCCTTAGATCCTGGCTGTGGTGAACAGGAGTAGGAGTGGCGAGGATCTGATCAGCAAGCAGACTGTCAAATAATCTGATGATCTCCTATACTCTCCAGCCCCTACCATCGACAATGAATAGGTCGCAGACACGTAGATGATCATCCACCTCACTGTTAATATAGATCGACCATCAGAAAAAAAGAATATTGGAGATCCAAGCATTCTGGCTCACAACTACCAAAGTCCCATCCCCAATCAACCATCTAATACTAGGGCCACAAGCACAACTCTCCTTCCAAAGGAAAAAGCAACCACAAGGGGCCTCGATCTGGGACTCCTGACTAACAGGGACTGAATCCTCAGACTTCCATCCCTTATAGGTTGACACACCATCTCCTAGGACAGTAGGTAGATCCCACACCCATCATTTCATAAGCCCCACAAGAAATTTCGAAGCCACTACTCTAGCCTTCTGAGGCAAGAACTCAAGATGATTGTATTGGCCAAGAGGTATATTGGAATGAAACTGAGCACCGATCTCACAAGAGTCGTCCTACCCATCATGGAGAGGAAATTGGTTTGCCAACCCTTAAGTCGATCTTGAACCCACTGCTCCAAAGGTCTGCAATTGGCCCATCGGAGACGCCAATCGGTGATAGGAACACCCAGGTAGGTCAAGGTCCCGGTCACTTTCAAAATCTCCAGTCTTTTTGAATCGCCTGCTTCATCTGGGTTTCATCTTGGGGTTAAAGATGATCGCAGACTTTTGCAAGTTCATAAGCCGGCCTGACGTCTGACAGTAAGCCTCGATAATGGATGCAAAATATCTTGCATTCCACACCGAGGTCCGCCCAAAAAAGAGACAGTCATCTGCAAAGAGAAAATACGAGAGTAGCTACGCCCAAGGGCAGGCCAGTAGGGCTCTAACACCGACCTCTGAACTGCGGCCCTCAATGTCCGAGATAAAATATCAGCACACAAAATAAATAGATAAGGGGAGAGGGAGTAATCTTGACGAAACCCAATGGTCGACTGAAAGAACTCCGTCGAGGCACCATTAATCAAGATAGCAAAGCTAGGAGTCTCTACGTAATCCATAATCCAGTCAATCCATCTCTCCTAAAAACTGAACTTCCAAAGGATCCGTTTGAGAAACTACCAGCTCATTTGATCATACACCCGCTTCATATCCAGCTTTATCTCCATGAAGCTCCAGCGGATGGGAGCACGCTACAAATTATGCATAAACTCCTAAGCAAGCAAGACATTTTAGGTGATGCATGGGCTACTAACAAAAGCACCCTGCTCCGGACAAATCAGACGAGGTAGAATCGACGTCATGCGACCGACCAGGATTCTGGCACACATCATGTAGAGAGTGGTGCACAAACTGATTGGTCTAAAATGTCCTGAAGTCGATGCATCATGTCACTTCAGGATAAGGGTGATCAGCATCTTCTTCCACTCTTCTGGAATACCTCTGGATTCGAAAACCATCTGTACCGTCTCCACCACCTCCTCTCTGACAATAGACCAATATCGGTGGAAAAGATTAGGGAAAGCCATCCGACCTTGGAGCCTTATCCGCCCCGAGAGACCAAAGAGCCTCCCACACCTCCTCGACTGACATCGAGCAGGTCAAAACCTCATTCTCCAGATCAGAGACATGGGTCATAGGCTGGGACCCTTGAAGGGGTAGGTCACTACCCGAGGATGCCGTCCAGCGAGATATAAAGAACTGAAGAATCTGCCCCTGATCTCCTCACTATCATGCACCACCCAGCCACTGCTTTCTCTTAGCTGCCTGATACGGTTGACGGACCTCCTGATTATAGTGGATCGATGAAAAATTTGATGTTCTGATCATCCTCCCTGATCAACTGAATCCTAAACTTCTGCCTCCATATTGTCTCCTGCTGATGCAGCAAAGAGTGGTGCTCTGAGAGCTTGTGATGAAGTTTTCTCAAATAAGGCTCCTAAAGGCCCCTCCTGATCCTCCCTCAGCTGCAATGTTGCAATGTCCGCCTCCACCCCTCAAGACATCTGAAGATATCACCAATCTCCATACAGTTCCATCGCAAGAGCTTACACCTGGCTGACTCCAACCTCTGGGTCATCCGGTACCTTGCAACCCTATGGATCGACATCCTCTATATCTCTCAAATCAGATCCCACGATCTAGGATAAAGGTCTAAAACTTCTCAAACCTAAATGGGCTCTGGGCAAGCAAAGTCCGTCCATCAAAATGAGAATCGGGCAATAATCCGAAGCAATCCTCGGAAAGTGCTGAACCTGGTGCATCGAAATCACTGGATCCACTCCACAATGGCAAGCACTAGATCGATCCTCTTCCAGACTCGAGCAGTCCCCTGCCAGTTGTTGCACCAGATAAATCTAAGATCTGAGTAGCCAAGGTCAATCAGATCCACATTACTGATAAAGTCTCTAAACTCTTTAGAGTTAATACTATCCCCAACCGCCTACCTCTCCTCTTCTCATGGAATCCCATAATGCAATTGAAATTCTCGACGATGAGGGAAAGCAAACCCTGCAAAGCCATGTTGGAGATCTCGGACCAAAGCATCCTCCGCTCCCTATACTCGGTGCTCGCATAGACTCTGAAAAGCAATTAAGATCCACCAATATGATTCGAGATTACTAAAGTCACCTGCTGCTCGTATTATGGAAGACATCCATCCTAATCGAGCCATGATGCTACATCACTAGGATACCTCCGGACAGTCCTCTGGACTCCACTGCATATGTGCTCCATGCCACTGAAATCCGACGTTTAGCCCTAGCCAGACTCGCCCCAGAGCGACGGTTCTCAAGTAGGACACAAACATCAAGGCCATGCTGCTGTATCAACCGACCGAAAGTTGATCGAAATGAGGGCTTTCCCGCCTCCTGGGTATTCCAAATTAGTAACCTCATGGTGATGACTTATGGGTAGCGAGGCCCACACCTATGCCCCCCTCATTCTGAGAGCCCGCCTCAGTCTTAACAACCATCAAATCCATCGACGACGGGCACTCTCCCTCCTGGATTGCCTGCCGCAATCTGATGACAGTGACCTCATGGGTTGGGTCCTAGCCCCCCAGCGATACATCCATGTGAGCGGGATCCACTCCCCTGAAAGGTGCCAAGTCCTTCATTCCAAACTCCATCCCCTACTCAGCTCTACCCTCCACCACTAGGCCCCCTGAAGCAGAGTCCCCCTTTTTCATCTGGATCAAAGTCTCCCCTCCTTCCCGGAGGTCTTTGTCGAGAAGAAAAGATCCCAGAATCATTAATGCCAACTGCCACCTCTATGTGGATCTTCAAAGAGACCAAACCTGACCTTTTTTCCTCTTCCTTGAGAAACCTTTCTTGAGCCCCTCATGACCCAACTCCTCGCCATTTGACTTGAAAGGAGCCTGGTCCGCATCAAAACAGAGGGCCGGGCATGCTTCGGGTGTGTTGAATAGCTCTTAGGGATGGCAATAGGTAACATTTGGGTTGAATATTGTACTACCCATCTCCAAATCCGAACTTAATATCCTATACTCAAATCCTACCGATATCCGATCGGGTAAGAAAAAAGATATCCATCTCCATACCCAATGAATTCGAAGATACTCACAGATAACATATTTCTCCATATCCAATCCATACCCACCCCATGCCTATCCCATACCACCCCATGCCTATCCCATATCCAAAAAATAAACAACCAAATAATTTTATGCATATTATCAATCAAAATAAAATTACCAATTCAACATAAAATATAATTTATAAATCCAGATTTATAGAAATCAAACATAGAAATAGAATTACAATTCAACATAAAACATATAAACAACTAAAATAATTTTATGTATATTATCGACCAAAACAGAATTATCAAAATAAAATTATAAACATATATATTAAGATATGGGTTCGGATATTATCCATACCCATAGATTTGGACCAAATTCGAATTCGGATAGCAAACAGCACTATCCATACCCTATCCATATCCGTGCTATAGTTTTCAGATTTTACCCAAATCCGAATCCAAACCCAATCAAATTTTATTTTTAAATTTGATCGAATTTGGGTACGATGCATATCCATCGGATCGGATCGATTTTGTCATCTCTAATAGCTCTAAATACGAGCCATACTCCTTTATTTGGAACCTGACCATACCTAAAATCATGTGGAGGGTGAGGTCTTCTATAAAATATTGAAGTCCACCGGCATTGCTTAAGAAAAGAAAAATTGCGGCTTAGGAAATTGGGTGCCCCAGTGAGAGAGTATAGCGGACGAAGCGAGGCAACACAGCTATCAATACCGTTGATGACGACGTAAACGCAAAATTCTGATAGCCCGGCCTGGTTGATCTCGCCTCAGCAGTTCAGAGATTCATAGGCTCTGCCACGGTAGATATCACGGGCGTACAGAATTAAGAGCACACAACTGGACGGCTGCGATCCAATCGATGGCCTTGAGAGGAGCCCATGCTTCTCTTCCCTTGAAGCAGAAACAGCATGGCTACGGTATGCGAGGCCATTCTGCTCTGCAAACCATAGCTGCCAGAAAAGCTAGAGGCCCCTCCTCTTCCCCTTCCATTCTATGACAGAAAATGGATGGATGGATGCATTCGCGCCCACCCACCTCCAGAGGAACAACCTTACCCATCCATCTCATGCCAAGCACGGCGGTAAGACAACAGCCATCTCTAGTTCTACTCTTATGTAGTTTAAACATGAATCAGATCATTAACAAATAGCAATATCTCCCGAGCTTGTTTCGAGTAGATTTGTGTTGTTGCATTTGTTATGATCGAGGCGTCCTCCGATCCAGCTTGACCAGTCACATGCTTGCAAGGACCTGAAGAGAGTATAATCAAAAATACCCAAGATCTTTCTGCAGAGAAGAAAAGGGGAAAACCAAAACATCTACATGAATATCACAAAGGCATTGGTGAGTTCTTATCAGAAGCAGTTTCTTGAATTCCACCCAATGCATGAGCATGAACCGCTTGAGAAGAATATCCATGGACAATACACTGGTCCCCTAGAACAACCATTAGATAAACAACGAAAGAACCGATGACGACGACCACAACAACAACAACTGCTGCTACTACTATTACAACAACAAACAGACACCCAGAGTTTTTGGTCTATGGTTACGGAGACATCAGAATGACATAGGAAACTCAATCAATCAACAGGGCACATGTCGTCCCACACTCGCTTAACTGTCGCTAGCCTAATACCTAACCAAGAAAATCACTCGTGTTAGAATCGTACGCTAGCGTTAGGAATGAAATACAGGTAGCTTGAACCTACTCCCCGGGTAAGCATATGTTAATATCAGGAGAAGGTTTGTGTTCTGACGATTGCTGACCGTGCCAACCTGTCATCCGGAAAGAAGAGAAATTGAGGTTGGGAGGGTTGCTCATGCTGTTTTCCGCATCTCCATGGCTCTGCTGCCCAGGTACCGTCGAGGCCGGGGTTTCACATTCATCATCAGGATTTGCCTGAGAAATGGGCCTCGCTGTTGTCAATACTCCAGTAGATGTTGGAATTGGAATTGGAATTGGTGAGAACGTCGATTCCTGCTGGATAGCCTTCCTTTTATGCTCCTTAAAAGTGTTTGGTATGAAACTCCCAACGACCACCTGCAAAGGCAATAGAAACCACATCAATGGGGCATCCTTCACATCTGAGAAACATAATGAAGAAACACTATTTCCTTTACATCCGCTCTTGTAGAAAGATACATGCATTATCATGACTATTCAAGTTAAAATACTCCCATACGCTATTCTACATCATACAGGAGTGTCGAAGTCCAAGAAAAAAGCAGCTAGACCAGGACATGACCTCCAGAACGGCTGACATTTTTGAAATTTTCCTAAACCATGTTTTGCATCAACTTGTTCACACTCCAACAACATGATCGTTTCCTTGATGCCCCGGGACCAAGAATACAAGGAAACATAACAAAGTATTGGAAAACAAGCTAAAAAAGAGCAGAATTTATGAGGTGTCCGATGCATGCATACTCATTCGACTTATTCGTCCTGTATGTAACACTTATAATTACATATTAGCCCAGGCTCATTCGACTGACTAGCCAGAATAAGGCTCGGGCTTGGCTCATTGAGTCCAAAATTTTGAGAGGGCAGTAATCATCGGCATCACTAACGTTAAGGTCGGTCCTAGGACTGCACACCCTTATTGGATAAGAGAACCTGATCGCACATGGATCAGTGCAAGTTCACAATAATACAATGATTGCTTTCAGTACCATGGTGTTCAAAAATCAAGACGTTACAAAACATTCACTTTTAGTAATTCCAACGTCAGAACTCTTAACATACAAAAGTTCAGAAAGCAAGAACTTAATCTTACATGTATTTCAATTTCCCTTTTTCTTTGGTTGAGGGCAACTTGAAATTTCCTAGCCTTTTCACTGAATGTATGTTTGTATGAATGTATGTATGTATGTATGAATGTATGTATTGTTTTCTCACACATAATTGAGCTTTGGCAGAGTTGATTTTTTTTTCATTCATTCTGATGATTCTTGTTTATGCATTAAATACACATTAATGTAACTAACTATAGTGATGATTCATTTATAAATAACAGAAAATAGCAAATGGTGTATGTACTACTATTTTCCTTGATCTTCATGATCCTTTCCAGATTATATATCAAATGAAGCTGCCCTCATCCCATCTATCTAAGGTTAATCAGTTTTTGAATTAATTAGCTGATACAAACTAAGTGACTTCAAAATGCGATGTTTATACTGCAAACTGAGATTCAAATCTTGTAAGCTATCAGTTTATACAACAAAACTTGCAAGATCACAGAGCACAGAGGTCCATCATATACAACACTATCAAGCTAGTACAATAGGCAATGCTCCTGATTCATCACTAATGACCCGATAAAACAGCCTTTCTTTAGATGGCACCCAGATTCATCACTAATGACCTGATAAAATAGCCTTTCTTTAGCTGGTACAATAGAAATAACACATAAAAGGTTGATAACTAATATCTACATGGTACCAAGCCTAGAGAACATAAGTTTCATATAATTCCTATTAGACATCATAATGTTGCACATGCCATAGTAGTCTAGAAGACAGAACTACATAAAATTTCTGCCAGGTATCAGAGTGATGCATAACCCATACTGGTTCAATATAAAACTTTGTACTATTATGTAATACAGGAGTAAACTTATGTTGCATAATGTACGAATGCCCTTTTCTAAGCCAAGTTGCTGAAGTCTTACTTATTAGCACCTAGTTTGACACATAATCCCCTTTTTGTCAGAGTTCAGTAATATTAACTGACCCATGTAGTTTTGTGCAGGACAGCTTTTTCCCAGTATACCACATGATAGTGGAATGCACCATGTAAGACATAGGAAAAAGTTGGACATTTCTATAGCAGAAAAGAGAAATTTTATATTACTTGAATTGGACTAGCCGCAAGCAGCAATCCAGCAACTCCTCCACCAACCACACGACCATCAGGCCCAGCAAGTGAGACACTTATCCCACCAGTTCTACTGCGTACACCACCATTCTCTGCAATTGTGAAGGAGCCAGATAAAGATAGAATCTCAAAGCGGCCCTGCATAATAACATAATGAACAGCTTAGAACCCATTACATTGTTTCTTCTTGAGGAAGATAAAATAAAATAGACAACATAAACAACACTCAGAAAAAGAGAGGAGCAGAGACGTTGCAAATGAACATGCAGGTGGAACAAGGATAGTTTTTGATGGTACAGTACAACTGCTGAGTGCTGACTTGCTAGTTATTATGTGTTTTAATATACCTACAACCTTGGTTTTTATCTGATAGCATTTTCGATTTGATTTATCATCTTATCAACCAGAGATGTGTATCTATGTATGCTAACTGGCCTTTAGGCAAACTCAACAATTCAGCACCAGTTTATAATGGACCATGAAGCCGTATTGGATGCAACAATGACAAAAATAGAACCCCTAGCAGAACATCATTTACTCTTTCTAGTAGAGTGCATTGGCACATTACATGAAGCCAGACGGAGGTCCTCTTAAATCGCATGGGCAACCTCAAATTTTCAGCCCATAACCTGGATTCTCTCAAGCATCATGATGAAAGCACAATCAAAAGTCACTGAAGATGAACAAGCTCCTGCATACATGAGTAGAAGTAACCCTACTTCAAAAGATGTCTAAGATGCAGCTGTATGCAAGCTTCAATGGCTCTTCCAGGAATGATAATAGTTGATATATAATACAGAACTTGTGAAGACTCAGATACAAGCAATGGAATGGATGATCATGGGCCAAGATATTTAGCTGCAAGTTTTTATGCATGAAGACATGTGTCTGTACATTTCTCACTAAGGAAGCTTTAAGGAAATGGGCTTCCTCCTTACAATAAATGCTTGAAATGGGACTCCCATGCAAAGAGATGCTGAGTGTTGCATATAAGGACGTAGTGTTAAGAAGAAAAAGAAAATCCTACATGCAAAGAAAACTCTGAGAATACTTGGAAGAGTCGCTGTCATGAGATCCATATGTCTCACGATCAAGAATCCTTAAAATAAAGTGAGCCAACGACACATTAAATGTGCTCACTGAGGATGGAGGTCAGCCATGCAAGTAATATAGAGCACTGTGATGCTTGGGAACAGCATGTTAGAACAAGTTTACTGTTGCCCAGGAGGCAAACTGCCCTCTAAGTGATTTTTGGATGGCTGATCCCCTCAGAGATGCCAGTTTTACCTCTCTTTTCTTATCCCTTTCTCCTTTTTTTTCCAATTGAGAAACATGGTGGGAATTCCACCTTCTGGGATCAAATGAGGAACCTCGTCTCCTTTCAATGTAGATTACTAGCATGTATAAAGCTACTTAGCATTAAGCATTTACCATCAAGTACGCAGACGAACTGCCTTATACTGAATTAAACCACATGCAAGAGCAACAAACTAGCCATCAAGGTAGATTTAACAAAACTATAACTACATGAAGCTGGTGTGATGTAGTGGCAAATACTAGTTTTTGAAACTTAAAAACAAAATGACCTTCAAGTAACCTCTAAAACCAGTGGAAGTGAAAATGCTAAGGACAGGGAATTTGCCTAATTTGTAAACTGTGGTCACTTGATGGTTGAGGTGGAACAGTCAAGAGTCATCTCTCTTTTTTTGATGCCGAAACAGATGAGAGATATCATTCCAGATCTATTGTTTATTGACCAAGGCAGAAGGCTGATGCAGGTGCTTCTCATTCATGGACCCAAAAGATTGAACAAAGTAGGCTATTTTGGATGGAATTGGTTGAATCTCATACATAGTGTCTGGAGTAGGGGCTACATAGATCATTGCTGGATCACATGATTGAAAGGAAGCGCCCCTCAAACCGCCTCCCCACCCCCCACAACACACACAAAAAATGCCCTTCCCCTCCCCCAAAAGGAAAGGAAAAAACCAATGTGCTTTTTAGTGTTAGTTTGTTTTATATTAGGCGTAGCACCATCAGTCCATCATGAAACTTTAAAATATCTAATCAGACTACATGATTGATATAACCTAAGTTAATCAATATAATATTAATACTATCTCATGCTAAGACAGTACAATTTTTTTATTTCCCTTTCCGTACATACAATGCTTCCTAGTGATGCTTTCATTGAGATAAAAATTGAAAATCTGAGTGTTCATATTCCAAGCAGCTGTTGAGCGGAGATAAATGCCAGTCAAGATAAATATTGATGCATTCAGAAACTTAGTTGTTTCATCAACGAGCAAATAAACTGTCTCATCAATGAGCAAATAAACTTGAATGCCCGCAAATAACAAGTTGTGGCTCATACCTCATATGTCAAGGTACCACCAGAAGAACCTGGCTGGCGTAGAGTGACATTGGAGATGGCTCCATTAGCAGAGAGAATGCAAATCGCCCGCGGGCCCTTTTGGGAGAAGGAGAGTATCTTCGCAGCAACATCCTAGCAAGGCCAAAGGAATTCTTCAGCATAAAGTCTGAATTACTCAATCTTTGATTGTGTGGTGCAATTTAAAAAGTAGCTTGGGAAGGCATTGAGAGAAAAAAAATGGAACGAGGAGCAAAAATTTCAGCTTTGTAGTTGCGATGTGTTACCTCCCCTGTGGCTATGGTCACAACATGTGGCGTGAAATTTCCTCCAGCTGAGTACGCAAACCACTCCCCTTCAAAAATCAAAACTTTGGGACGTGAGATGAGAGAAGTCTTGCACGGTTATAAACTGAACAATCCACCCGCTAAATGATAGCGAGTTGACGTTCAGATGAAGCACTGCTATTGAGGTGTTCTTTCAGAGGCTACAAGACCTTATTTTGCGATTTATGTATGGCAAAACAAGAGAGTAGACCCGGTAGCACAGCATAGAAATGTTCTCTTCGCAAAGAACGCTTGAAAGGCAGGGCCTTTGTCCCACTACCAGTGTTACCCGCTGGGAGGATGACAAAGAAATGGGCAAAACCACCAAAGAGAACAGAAGTAGAAGGGGGTTCCTCGCCATAATCTATGAAATCAAGATGAAACAAACGAGAAATCTCGGTTTTTTTCTTAGCATTACGGTCTCGGTTCTCCTAAAAGCAAGCAACATTATCCACCGATAATTTTCTTTTCCCCCACTGTGACCAAACTATTAACTGTTCGATATCGGGACGCCGAACCAAAAAATTTAAAAAGTCGCCACCAACTCGAACAGTCACGGAACCGTAACTAAAAATGGGAAGCAAAGAAAACGAAGGAAGAGAAGAAGAAGCGTCTGCAAGCAAGGAAAGGGAGGGAATGAGAAGAGAGTCCAGGTTCGAACTTGGAAGGGAAGGTTTAGAAGGACAGAGAGAGAGAGAAAGAGAGAGAGGACTGACCGAGAGCCGCAAGGAGCTGGCGCTTGCCGGAGCCTGGTGGCCGCCCTCTACCCCGTTTGCCGGAGAAGTCTCCGCCGATGGGAGAGAAAGGGGAGGACGCGGGGGTGGGGACAGCGCCAGGGCCATGCCGCTGCCGTCGGGCCCGTACTTGCGGGGCCTACCCGCTTCTTCCGCGCAAGATCCTCGCTGCCGCTGCCGCTCCCAACCCCCGTACTCATGCCCGTCGCTATCCCCATCCCCATCCCCATCCCCATCCCCATCCCCATGCCAGGCACCGGCGGCACCACCGCTCCTCCAGGTGGCGGGGACGGAGTCGGGGATGGCGATGGGGTCGAAGATGGAGAGTCCTTCGCCGCCTCTCCCGCATCTCCTCCTCCAACTTCAGGAGACCCGCTGACCACGACGCTCTCCCTCCCTTCCATGCATATACTAGCGAGCTATTCGACAAACAGACAGACAGACAATAGAAACACCAGCAGCAGCGCAAAGGGAAAGAGAGAGAAAACTGATCGAGTAGTTGGATAAAGTTTCGATCTTCTTCTTTCTTTTTCTTCGTTCCTTCTCCTCTTCTTTCTTTCTGGGTTTTGGAATGAGACGTGTCGGCTAGCAGGGCGGGCGAGTCTCTCTCGTCTCCTCTCCGTCCGGCGTCGATTGAGAAAGAGAAAGAAAGGGACAAAGGAAAGAAGGAAAAAAAAAAAAAAGACTGCTCTGCTTATCCCTTTCTTCTTTCTTTGCTTTCTTTTCCTTTCCCTTCCTAGCTTCTCCCTCGCCTGCTCTTCCTCCGGCTGCTGCTACCGCGACCAAGAAAAATTACATAGAAAGAGCGGGTTCCACTTCCCTCCCCTCACGGCCTCACCCCTCTCACGCTCAATTTCCTCCTCTAAGTGACCTCTGTACCCCTAGACACCACTCGGAATGACGTCGATGCCACCAATCAGGGCAGGGTGAGTGCCCTCAGGCTTTCTTTCATCTCCCGGGGCGTTGGGCTGGGAAAAGTGGAAGCGGAGATTCTGAGAATACGGTGAAACATATTTTAGTCATTGGGGGATATTTCCGGCAACCCGCCGGGGTGCAGTAGAATTAATCGAAAATAAAATTATATAAGTACCCTCTCATATTTAAAATAATGTCATTTGCATCATTTGATTTTAAAAATTTAATAATATCTCGAATATGCAAATTATTCAAAATTAAACCTACGATCATTTTGATTAACAGGATCATATCACATAACCATTATATTATAATATAAAATAATATTACGATCAAACTATCCTTCGTATAATAAATGGATCTATCGTTGGATCATCCACCACACTATGGGGATAAAACTCATCTTTCTTCGTGCAAAACAACCATTATCCATTGCATTGATCTCAAAATGCACCAAAATTCTTTATTTGTATATCTGCATAAATCTCAAAGCAATAAATATACAATCCGAATCATTCACCATCTCAAAATAATCGATAGATGATCTAAATTATTCATTCGCCTGCACAAATCTCAAAACAACCACATGGATGATTCAAATTATTCATCCATGTGTATAGATCTCAAAACTTATATTATTTGTTTCTTTGTATATATCTCAAAGTCAGATAGATAACCATAATTCATGCAAATAGAAAAATAAGGGAGCGCTTATCCTCCATCTCGACCATCGCTAACACCAGGCTCTCCCTCAACAAGGGCACCGACTATCAGAGATCCTAAATTGCCAATGAAGGCAAGAGGGGCCAGGAGCTTCCTTATTGTCCGAATCATCGTAGAGATAATGCATCATGAATGAAGGAAATGGGGGGTTGTGGATGATTCGAGCTTACAAGATCAAGGTCTAATGGGGCGAGAATCGATCAAAGCCACCAAGATGTCAAAACTAGGCTATCGGAGATCATTGGGATGGAATTCAGAGCCAAAGATCAAGAGATGAGGAAAATTGGGGGAATTAGGTTGGATGGATCGAAAGCCTAAACTTTGGAGAGAAGAGAGAGATTCGCCATAGAGGGGGAGTGATGTGTTGGTGCTGCCATGAGAGGCTCACTAGTGCTACCGCGTGTGCTTTTCACCAACCATTAGCAGCATGGAGGAAGATAACAAGGAGAAGAAGAGGTGATTTAAGAGGAAGAAGGTGACGACGCATATATAGACCTCAAGGCAATCATAAATGATCTAAATAATCATTCATCTATGCAGATTTCAATGCAACCATAAATGATTCAGATATTTATTCATCTACATAAATCTCAAAGCAAGCAATTGATAATTAGAATTATTCATCTATCTACATAGATCTCAAAGCAATCCATAAATTTATCTGTGCGCATAAATCTCCAAGTGACGATATGGATGATCCAAATATTCATCCACTTACATAAATCTCAAAAGTGATCTATGAACGATAGAATTACTCCACCTACATGGATCTCACAACAATCCAAATATTCATCTACTTACATAAAATTTAAAGCAATTGCATGAATGATCCAAATATTCATCCAAATCTATATAGATCTCACAGTAATTATATTGATGGATGATTATGATTAATCTATCTATATAAATCTCAAAATTTTTTTGTAGATAATCTAGATTATTCATCCATCTGCATATATCTTAAAAAAATATTGAAATAGACTAAAAGAAGAGGAGGATATCTTTTGAAACAACAAGCTAATGCCGTCCACAAGGGAGTTGAAGGACTAACTTGAAATAGTTTGAAAATTTAAAGCATAGGTCTGAAATTTTTTTAGAGTCAAGAGGAATGTCTTTAAGACCTATCCAAAATTAAGGAGGTGTGTTTATTTTTTAAAAATTAGGAAAGATCAGATGGCAAGGGATCAAGTGCGGGAGATCTTATTACTTTTTTTTTTTGGTCAAAGTGGGGTGGAGTTCTGGGTTTGCTATTATCACGAAGAAAATGGAGGACAAGAAACGATAAAAAAAGAAAGCGATGCAACCAATGCATTTATGTATGGGGCGGGGCAGTTCGATGGATCCTGTTTGTTTTTTTCTCTCTCTTTCTTTTTTTTTTTTTTTTTATTTTGAAATCCACATCGATCGAGTCGTTCAACCATAATGGCTAATCGGTAGATAGCAAAATTTCAAGCCCCAAGTTTTGCTCCTTGGAACTAAAGAATTATAAAGAATAGAGGCAGTAGGTAGCTATAGGGGGAGACTATCCCCTTATAAAACTGCCGAGCGCCCAGATTTTACTTGTTAGAAAACTATGGGATTAGGAAAAAAATAAATTTAGTAGGTAGATTTAGGGGAGACTCTTTCCTAATAAATCTTCATCCATTTTCTTGTTCTTTTCTTAGAAGAATCTTTTTCTTCTTTAGCATAACGTATAACTTGAAATTTACAAGCAAACGAAAATCATATACACCGCGAACGGGCGCAAGAGGCATTTCGGGGAAAGCCACAAAGGTGGCGGCCTGGCCTCCATGGGCAGCAAGCCACCGGAACAGGGGCTTTTGAGTAATTACGACATGTCTCTATCACACATTTAAGTAGATAACTCGGAAGGTGGTTTCATTAATTTATCTCACCACCCCGGAACAAAAGAAATATAAATAAAAAGGAAAGGCGGTTTTCGCTTGCGGTCCTGAGAACCCCCCTAATTTAAAAAATGAGGTGTAACTTTAAACTTTTGGAAAGATAAAATTATGAAGGACGCCCCTCCACAAACATCGATGGAGGAAGGGGACGGGAAAAGATATTAATCTAATGCGGTCAACTGTTGCTGCGCTGTAAAAGCTTAAACCCTCTCTAAATAATGTTAATAAATAATCAATACTGATAGCATAATGATAAAGAATTTGGGGGAGGGTGCAAATCCCAACACCTTTCTCCGTTTCTGAAACCAAATGAAAATCCGAGCGTCGTAATTTGCCGTTCCCTTTTTTAAAGAAAGAGCGACAAGTTACCAGCAAGAGGGGGGGAGAGGGGAGAGAGAGAGAGAGAGAGGAGTAGGGGAAGGAGGAAAGCTAGCTGGCATGCGGGATAAATATATACATAAATATAGTTCGGAAAAAGAATGGCAGGGGAGAAATAAAGAAATGTGGAGGGGCTTCTCCGCCTTCGAAGCAAAAAAAAGAGAAAAGAAAAAAAGAAAATGCAGGACGAGCAGGCTCAAAAGCTGTCGGGATACTCGTTTGACGTTAGCTTCCCCTTCCTCTCCCTTTCCGTTCCCTTCCCTTGGTGGACCTTATACCTTGAACCCTCCAAAATCGTCGAGCTTACGTCGCTCTCTCACCTTCCTCTCCCCGGCGGAAGCGCGGGAGGGAGCTTCCCCTCGGTCCCCAGCACGCCACCAGATCGCGCCAATTGGGGAGGCCGCCCTCCCGTCTTCTTTCGGGTTGCAGGCCTGTCAGGTGAGCTAAGCTCGGCCACGTCACCTGGGCCCCGTTGGCTTTAGGAGTTTGAACGGGGGAGCAACTCACAGGCGCCGAGTTTGATTTTTAAACGTTCAACTGGCAAAACCTAATCTCAGTTGAATAGTACATTGGTACCTTCTCTTGTTATTATAAGACACGCGAGTTCTGAATTTTTCTTTATTAAAATATCGACCTTTTATGGACTTCCAGAACAGCTTGCTATTCGGTGTAAATCGAATGCACTGATCTAGGATTCAGACAAACACCTAAAAAAAAAAACTTACAAGAAAGAGATGCCGAAGGATTCAGAACAGTCATCTAAAAAAAAAAAAGAAGAAAGGAAGAGATACTGGAAGAAAAAATAAAATAAAAAGAAGAGAAAAACTTTGTTTAAAAAATTGTAAACTTCTTCCTCATGCAAGGGAGCCATCCACGAAAAAGCCATCATACTATCTTTTTGTCTTCATGGGATATCTCCACAATCTCCCGTCTCTCCAGAATCTCTCTCCTCCCTTTCTTAATAAACTACAAACTCTCATTCCTACAAGATAAGAACATCATTATCTTCCACTAAAAGATAAAAATATCACTATCTCACTCCATTTAATCATAAACTCAAGTATATTACATCTAAAGCTTGTTTTAATTAGTATGGACCTGAATCCTAATAGTATCAGGATTTTTGGCAAAAAATCTCAAAAGTCACTTGATATCCTGGTTTCAAGAGTATAGATTTGGTCCATCGAAAACTCGATCCATTTTAACTATTAAAAAAGAATTTTTTTGATCATTTCAGAAAGATCACCTCGAAACTAAAGCATTCAAAAGTACATCATCCACTTAAGCTTGGATAGCCCCGCCGCAATTGCCACACCATCTTACTAACTAGCAGTGGATAACTCTTATCGAAACTTTTCAGAGACCAACATATTGATTTTCCCTTTTGTCATCATCATACATTTTTCCATATTAGCATGCCATGCCACCACTCTCTCTTTTCTTTTCTTTTCTTTTCTTTTCTTTTCTTTTCTTTTTTTTTTTTTTAGGTTAAGGGTGTATT
>KE504634.1:646189-668330 GCA_000441515.1 Elaeis oleifera | reverse complement strand
TTTCGTTCGAGCTCTCCATTCTTGTTGAGGCAGAGAACTGACTTGAGCGTCGGAGGGTCTTGCCGGAGCAACCCCAACTCCGGTTTAGACTTTCTTTGCAGGTCCCGACGGTGACCGCGGCACCCTCGACTCCAGCATCTCTGACGCCGGCGGATTTTTACAGCAACATAGGTCATTACTGTAATCAAACAGTATGGCAAGGATTCGAGAGAAATTTTAGATAATATTTTTCTTTAATTCTTCCCGCACATCTTACGCTATGTGGAGGAGAACTAAGGAGAGATACTGTCAAAATTTCTTTCGATCCCTATTGCATATCGTTTGATTACTGTACTTGATCTATAAAATTAATGTAATTCTTAAATGAGATAGAACTTTCTATATTTATTAGTTGGTGGTAGGATACAATTATTACATAAGCCATTTGAAATGATAAAATAATCATTTAGCTGTTGCCTTGCATCTGTACATGTAAAATCCTTAGGTAGTGCGCCATGGACCATAGTTGGATGGATCGTCGAGTAGTCGACTGGGCAATTTCTACTAAACACAAGGATGGTGTAGAGTATTTCTGTGAGTATGCTTTTGGGAATGCGGCACTTTTACGTCAAGGATGGGCTCGTTGTCTTTGTAAGAGATGTAGCAATAAAAAATACTTTATAGAGATACAATGACTGTCCATTTATATAAGAGTGAATTTATACCCAACTATAAGCATTGGTACCTATATAGGGAGATATGGGAGATAGTTGCAACGGATAGAAATGAGCAGGACATGGATAGAGATAGAATGATAGACATGGTAATGGATACTGCTGGTCCTGAATTTAATTGAGATATGAAGGACGATCCAGAAGTTGGCAGTGATGATTTTTATCGTATGCTTAGAGATGCTGATGAACCACTATGGTCAGAATATGAAATACATACTATATTATCGACTGTATCAGAGTTGTTGAACTTGAAGATCGAGTTTAATATGACGATCAACTATTATGATAGAATGATAACAATTATAAAGAAAATGCTACTGAAGGATGAGAAGCTTGTTCAAAGTTTCTATGCTTCAAAAAATAGTGAAAGAGTTAGGCATGGGGTATGAGAAGATAGATGCATATCGTAATGATTGCATGCTTTTCGATAAGAAGGACCAACCGAAGAGCTCATATGATGTATGTGGTGAAAGTTGATTTAAGCCGAGATAAAAGGGTAGGAATCAAAAGGACATACTATACAAGATTTTTCGATATCTGCCCCTTACTCCTAAGCTTCGAAGGCTCTATTTATCCAAGAATACTATCAAATAGATGAGATGGCACAAAGAAGAGATTCACAAGCACCCAATATGATGACTCATCCGTCGGACAGTAAGGCATGGAAGAAATTTGATACTTATCATCCTTTATTTGCTCAAAAATCATGCAATATCAGACTGGATCAATCTACTGATGGATTTACACCATTTAGTCATGCAGCGGTACCTTATTTATGTTGGTCGGTCTTTATTACTCCATACAATCTGTCGTCTGGGATGTGCATGAAAGAATGTAACATCTTTCTTACATTAGTCATTTTTAGACCACAACATCCTGATAAAAGCATTGATGTATATCTAAGGCCTCTTGTCGATGAGTTAAAATTCTTATGGTCCATAATGAAGAAGCAGAATTTTGTAATGTAGGTTACATTAATATGAACCATTAGTGCTTTTTCTGTTTATGGAATGTTGTCAGGTTGGAGCACTCATGGAAAGCAAGCATGTCCCTATTGCATGGAGAATACAAAAGTATTTCAACTTGAGCATGCTCGTAAGCCCTGCTGGTTTAATTATCATCATCAATTTCTCTCCAAGCATCATCCATTTTGAAAACAACGAGACAGTTTCAAGAGGAATAAAATAAAGAAGGATGAGACATCCCAGTGACTCAGTGGTATAAAATATTTCAGAGGGTATGCTAACTGGACGAAGTCCAATTTGACATTCCACTTGACAAGTAGAAATCTCGGAGGTTCAGTAGAACTCATTACTGGATGAAGCACAGCGTCTTTTGAGAATTATCATGCTAGTCTACCAATTTGATCCATCATAATCTTAACATCATGCACATTAAGAAGAATATATTCGATAATACTTTTTACATTATTATGGATGTCAAGGGCAAAACGAAGGACAACCCCAAAGCCCAAGCATCTATGAAGAATATATACAAGCATTCTCTATTAGAGCTGGTTGAGATGTTTTCGGAGAAATTTTTGAAGTCGAAAGCAACTTACACCTTAATGAGAGAGCAGTTGAAGGAGTATGTGAATGGTGTAAAATTTAATTTTCAAATGATTATGCAAGTAATCTAGCTCGATACGTCAATATCAAAGATTGTAGGTCCATGGGCTAAAGAGCCATGACTGCCATATCTTCATGCAATGATTATTTCTATTGGTTTGGAGAGATCTCCTTCCTAATTCTATATGAAGTTCTTTGATCAAGCTTAATCTTTTCTTCAGAGATATTTGTGCTACCGAACTATCCGTTGATTACATCTCTAGTCTTGAGGCTAGTAGTATAGAGACTATATGTAAGTTGAAGAAGATATTCTCTCCTTGTTTCTTCAAATTCATGGAGTACCTCATGATTCATCTGGCATATGAAGCTAGGATCGGGGGATCAGTACAGTATAGATGATGTATCCATTTGAAAATACATGTACAATCTCAAGAAGAAAGTGAAAATAAGGCTAAAGTCGAAGGTTCTATTATGGAGGCTTACATAATTAAAGAATTTTAATTTCAGCAGACACTACTTTAATCCCAGTGTGCAGACAAAGCTGACTCAAGTAGGTAGAAATGATGATGGCGGTGGTAAGAGATCAGAGTCGAAAATCTCAATATTTGCCTATCCCACTCGTGAATTTAGGCATGAGGTTCGTCGAATATTAACTGATACTCAAATTCGACAGGCAGAGACATATTTTGCTAAACTGTATGGAGGTCGACCTATATATTGAGTAAGTATCTATCATAATCTCAACTCTTTAATCATATCATCCTGTACTTATCTTATGTATGTATAGACAAATATGATGAGATGCTGAGATGGGATAATCCGATGGTAAATAATGAAAAATTTTCACTCAGCGCTCACAGAACTTTGCAAATTGATTCCACCACTTGATAAGTGACCATTATCTAGTCATTTATTTAATTTTTAAAATTTATTCTTTTGTAATATACAGGTCATACATTTTGTGCTAGCTTAACAAGCTGTTCAAGTGTATTATACTTTTTTATTAGGGAGAGAGGAAAGAAAATTGGTGGGTTGTATGTAAAATTAAGTCTTGAACTATTTATTACAAGCTCGAAGAAGAAGAAGAGTTTTATTTATCAGAATACTTTTAGGAGGATAAAATATTAAAAGTTCATCAGTTTTAATAGATGTAGAGTTAGATGCTCCAAGAATTCTCCTACATGATGGACAACATGAGGAGGTAGATCATACTAAGTTATTTTAAAGGATAATCCTATCCAAAAAGGTGAAGAAGAGGAAGAAGTGGAAGAAGAAGAGGAAGAAAAAAAAATCAGAAGAAGAATCTGACGGGTACCAAACATCTGAAGAAGCTGATGAGTACTCGATCCCAGGAAGGAAGGAGTCGACCCAAGTTCAACTATGGCATGCTGGCACACACTAGGAGTCGACCCCAGGGCTATGGGTGTTGACTCCTAAATAAGACTGGCATGCAGCAGGAGTTGACCCCAAGGCTATGGGTGTTGACTCCTGAATAATCAAAGTCAACCCTAAAGCAAATGGAGCAGTTTTTTTCGTTGTGATGTGCTTGTTTTTTTTGCTTTTCATACTTGCATTATATCATTTCAATTATTACATTGCTTGTCATAATTATATAATTAATCTGTGAATCTATTTATTTTTATTTTCAGAAATTATAGGATGACTACTCCCAGAAGACGGAGCCATGCTAGTCAAGGAGAGATCTTCAAAGGATAAAGCTCTAGAGGAGATAGCTCTCGTGCGGCCAGCTCATATAGTTCTGCGGCATCCACACCATAAGATAAATTCTAACACTTTAAAAATTTTCTATTATATTATTTTATCTTTCATTATTTAATATAATATTCTTTATGATCTTTTGCTACTCTTAGATTCGGATGATGTGGGGTCATGATTGACACCACAATCACATAGAGCAGTGGTCAGCTCTCGACTTCAGCACCATGGTAGAGGATTCGTCCGGCTCGCGACACTTCTGACTCAATTAGAGGATAGAGAGCTCATACACATTCAAAGTTGCTCGTAAGTACTAGATCTTCAAAAAATATGTTTAAAAAATTTATCTATTATAAAATCAAAATTTATTGTTCAAAATCAATTTTGCAGGATATTTAGGGAGCCTGGGGTATCTCGTGTGGTTACCAAGATCATCCGATGATTGATGCTGGGGCGGTGAACGAGTTCTTCATTTGGTCATCGAGGGCTCATGACGCTGTGTGGGAGATATTCATGGTAAGTCAAAGGTGTTTAATTTTAAATTCATGGTACATTGGCACATTTGTATTCTATTTCTTAATATATGTCATCTTTTATTTATAGTCATACTATCGATTCAAGACTCCTGAGGATGAGGAGGCCGACCGTCGAACTTTCGAAGAGGTTGTCACACGTAGGCTTCGGGATGGACTGTACCACCTCAGATAGGCCATCATTGAGTTCTCCAATTTTGAGTCACCATCGGACTGAAAGTCTTTCATGGATTATTGGATGCAGACGGACATATGGGAGGTCCTCTATGACCAGTGGAGTAGTGAGGAGTACTCTGATAAACGGTAGAGGACTTGACAGAATCGAACCTCCAGTAGGATTCGATCAAATACACCAGCGGCTCCGTTGGCACATATGTTATAGCAAATAGATTGAAAAAAATTCTAAACTTATATTAATCTCATATTTAGTTGATCATATATTTATTTTTATTAACTTGATTTTATTATTTATTGTAGACACGACAGTTGGGTCATGTACCACCGCAGCTGTAATTATGAGAGGCCACATACCAGTCTAGAAAGATCCGTGATTACTTAGATTTTAGGTCCAATTAGATTACGATAAAATAAATATTATTATTAAGTTTTATATATACTGATATGTATAATAGCACTAATGAATTTCTAAACTGTTAGGTGGATAACGTGAAGTACGTCGTAGTATGGCATAGTGAGGATCCATCCTCTCAACCCCTCAATCTCGAGAGATGGCTAAGGGCCACCGGAGGGGTCAGTAGGAGCTGGATCATAGGGTTTGGGCATAGCTTCAACCCTTCAACAGCTTGCTGGTCTTCAACGTCCTCCTCTCATGCCTCGATGACCTAGACGTAGGGTGATGCACATATCGAAGAGATCGTACAAAGATTTTTTGCCAACAATCTCAGAACTTTCGGAACGCCAGCTGCGACATAGTTATTGAGATTCTTCGGGATCCACATCTGCATGAACAGCTGAGCTCATTGTAACAACCATTACAGCAGATAAATCAAGTAGTATTAATAAATTTCTTTGTTTGTTTTAAATTTTATATTTAGAAACTTCAATAGTTAGATTTGAGTCGGAGGAAGGAGATCTAAGGATCAAAAATCAATCTATCCATCTGATGGATGGGATGGAGATGTAGATACGTCCATATCATCGAATAAAACGTGTAGGAATAATCTATTCGAGAATCGGAGTATATCGAAATATACCCCTCCATGCCAGTTTAGGCTTGAGATGGAAGGAAGGGTACCCAGAGGGTCAAAATTTAATCTAACTATTCGATGGATGGACCGGATGTGTCTATAGTTTTGTATGATCGAATAAAATATGTAGGAATAATCCGTTCGAGAATTGAAGGAGTATATCAAAATATATCCCTTCGTACCGGTTTAGACTTCAAACGAGAGGGAGGGAGTATTTAGGGGATCAAAATTCAACTTAACCATCCAATAGAGTACTAGCTAGGAATGTCTATAACTCTGTATCATCGAATGAAATGTGTAGAAATAATTCGTTCAAGAATCGGAGAAGTATATCAAAATATTTCCCTCCGTAAAGGTTTAGGCTTGAGGCACACCAATTACAATAATTTATAATTTAATTAATTTAATTCTAAAGTTATTAATAATATTTATTTTTTCATTACAGAATGCTGAGACATCCGGCTCTCATGTACTTGCTGCTGCAGTGGACGTACAGGAGCAGGAGGTGGAAGAGAACGATCTTCATTGATTTTTTATTTTAGTTTTGATGTAATGTATTTGAAATTTGAGCAGTATTATTTATATTATTTAATTTTGATGTAATATATAATTTTAGTTTTTATTTATAATAATGATAGTTAATTGTTAGTTGGTATAATGTCCGTAAATATATGTTGCTTGTTAATTTAATTATAATAGATTTTAATAAATATAATTATTTGTTCATTAAATTATAATATATTTTAATAAATATAATTGTTAAAATATTTTTTAAAAAATATAATTATTAACGACGACTTATTAGAGATAGAATGCCGTCGTTATTATTTTTTAATTTTTTAATTTAATTAAAAAATATTATAAGTGACGAAAAAATATAACGAATTACCATCTCTAATACTGTTATTAACGACGGCAACGATGCAGTCGCTAATATGCAGCTTTAGTGTTGAATTTTTTTGATTAATTTTAATAACTATATTTTATTATTAATGATGATTATTGACCGTCGTTAATAATCAATTTTCTCGTAATGCGATAATTTTTTGATTTTGAAGCTCAAACAGTCAAAAAGTGCATTCCACTTCCCGAAGCAATTGTCAAATTCTCCATATCTGTAGTATTGTTGCATCTGGTGAAATGGAGCTGCCCTATGGTGCACAAGCATCAGCATAAAGCATATACATCACAGCACAAACTAAGATGTTAGCTCTAAGTTCCTTGCAACGGAATGTAAAGTTATTTGATACCTGTTTGAAACATAGCATTATGCGAAGATTGTATCAAGGGTGTCGTCGTCATACTGAAATTTAACCATGTGCAATCTGTTCAGGGTTGGCATAAACATGAACAAGGTCCTACAGCTTATTCCTTAGTTCTCCATTTTCCGTTTAAGTAAATTATATATCACCTTCTTCAGAGACCAATATGAGGTGTCCAATCAAAGCAATGAAGTTTCCTTGTCTTCATGATTTGATGCAGTCAATATGGACGCGTTTTCTTGCTTTTGCGGTTGATGATGCTCAAAAAACTAACATTTTGTAACCGCATATCACAAATAAAATTCAGAAACTGAAGACACCTTCTGGAAAATCTGGGCCTTGTGCCATTGAATAACATGGCTGCGCATTTGGCTGGGCCACCCATCAATGTGATCAGCCCAGCCTATACTGTTAGAGGGCTGGGGGACTTGCTACACAAGGCTCCAACTATAACGGGATCTGGGAGGGTTTGAAGTGCGTAGTCTTAGCTCGACGTGCAGAGAGACAGTTTTCATGTTCAAATCCAAGATCCCCAGATCATAATGGGGCACCTTACCATTGGCCTCGGAGGGCTGAGCTGAGTAACAATTCTGTTAGGGGGCTTACAAAGTTTTGGCACAAACTTGAATCAATTCTATTGGGGGGCTTACAAAGTTTTGGCACAACTTGAATATACACGAAACTTTACACCAAATACTATGTCAGCACATTAAGCCTTCCCAACTACCCTGCATATGGGCCATGCATGTGCATGTATGGATGTCTGCGTGCATAAGGAAAAGTTCACTGAACTCAGCCTCAAGCCCAGGAAATACAAAGAAGTAATATTTTATTTATTTGTTCTTCCTACAACGCATATCAAATCATCTTACAATTTGAGCTTAGTCAGGTTAAATTCAGCCGATCAAATATTTGGTCCCAATCGCTTGAGCATTTCTCAACTTCTCATTACATTTGTTACGTGGCTCTAAAATAATGAGCTAAGTTTTCTATTTTATCGTATGGTATATTTGTCATGGTATCAATCTGACAGAATAATCTAAATCATATTGATCTTATAGAATCAAGTCAAGAAGGAAAGAAATGATAGAATCAATCCAGGATTTCAATAATTAAAGATCAACTATGATCTTAGCAATTGAGAAAATCTGCTAAGGGAATCAGTCATAACTAGTAGTATGATTTTGATAATTAAAAAAATCTATCAAGAGAATCAGTCATAACTAGCAGTATAATTTTAGTAATTAAAGAAATCTGTCAAAAAAATCGGTCATAACCGATAGTACTATTTTTTGAATATTCTCTTCTGATTTCACTTTCCGTATTATATATATTCCCATTCTACGCCACCATCTACAAGAAAGCAAGAGAGTGAGAGTTTTAGACTTGAGAGCTTCTTTTTTGTGTGAGATTTGGATGCATTGGGATTTTGGATTTGAGAGATAACTATTGTTTTGTACTCCATTTTATTATAGTGAAATTTTTTGTTCTGTCCTCGCCTGTGGAGTAGGCATACTGCCGAACCACATAAATTACTATGTCAGTGTGATTTTTTTCTTCTCTCTTTACTTCTTATATCTTTCATAACAAACTGGTATCAGAGCCAATTTCGTGAGATCAATCACTATGGCTTCTTCATCATTTGATATTGAGAAGTTTGATGGTACTGACAATTTTAATTTATGGCAAGTTAAGATGCATGCAGTCCTAACACAAAAAAATTTGAAAAAGGCACTACTAGGAAAAGGGAAGATGCCCAGTAATTGATAGAAGAGTAGAAAGAGGAGATGGATGATAAAGCTTGACAACAGTCCACTTGTGTCTATCTGATAGGGTTTTGCGAGAGGTGTTTTCAGAGAAGACAACTGTTAGCTTGTGGTTGAAGTTAGAATCTTTATACATGACAAAGTCTCTTACCAACAAATTATATTTGAAGCACCGTTTATACATACTGCGCATGGCTGAAGGTATACCCATGAAAACTCATGTTGATGAATTTAATTCTATTATTACAGATTTAAAGTCTATTGATATTAAGATTAAAGAGGAAGATGAGGCCCTATTATTATTGTGCTCTTTACCTCCCTCTTATAAGTATTTTAGAGAAATCTTTCTTTTCGGTAGAGAAACTATATCCTTAGAAGATGTTAAAGCTGCATTATTTTCTAAGGAGCTACTTGAAAAGCATATGTCTAGGAGTATTACCGAAAGACAGAGTGATGCTTTAGTTGCCAGGGGAAGAAGGTCTAATGTGATAGGGGTTCAAGTAATAGTAAACAGAAGCATAGGTTTAAGTCAAGAATAAAATTTGACTTGTCATTACTGCAAGAAAAAGGGACATATTAAATTTGAATGTTATAAATTAAAAATAAGGAACGAAATAACAAACAAGGTCAGGGTCAAAAAAAGATTGAAAAACAAACAGAAGCTAATGTTGTGGGAGAAGATTCTGATGGTGCTCACTATGTTCTTGCTGCAACCAGTGATGCTTATTTTAGAAATAACTGGCACATGAATTCGGCTTGTTCTTTCCACATGTGTCCCAATAGGGACTAATTCTCTATCTATGAGACTGTGAGCAGCGGAGTTGTCCTAATGGGCAACAATGTAGTTTGTAAAATTGTAGGGATAGAAACAGTTCGAATTAGGATGCATGATGGTGTAGCGAGGACTTTGACAGATGTTCAGCATGTCCCTGAGATAAAGAAAAATCTAATTTCTTTAGGTACTCTTGATGCTAAAAGGTACAAGTATTCATTTGAAGGTGGAGTCATGAAGGTCAATAGAGGTGCCTTGGTTGCTATGAAAGTAAGAGACTGTTTTCAAATTTATATATCTTGCAGGGTGCTACTGTTATAGATTCAGTTACAATTTCTACATCTTCCATGTCTGACTCAAAGCTTACCAAGCTATGGCACATGAAACTTGGTCATATAGGTGAGAGAGGACTACTCCTTTTAAGTAAGAGAGGTCGTCTTTGTGGTCAAAGTGTAGGAAAGATGGATTTCTGTGAGCATTGTGTTCTTGGAAAGTAAAGAGAGTTAGCTTCAGTGCAGGAGTTCACAAAACAAAAGCTACTTTAAATTATATTCATTCTGACCTCTGGAGGCCTTCACCTATTCCTTCCATATGTAGTGCTCGGTATATGCGAATTTTATTGATGATTACTCCAGGAAGACTTGGGTGTTCATACTGAAGCACAAAGATAAAGTGTTCAAGAACTTCAAGCAATGAAAAGTGATAATAGAGAAGCAAACTGGTAAGAAGATTAAGCGACTCAAAACTGATAATGGACTAGAATTTTATTCTTTTGAGTTTGATGAATACTGTAAGAATGAAGGTATTATTAGACATAAGACTGTGAGGCACACACTACAGCAGAATGGGGTAGCTGAACATATGAATAGAACTTTATTGGAGAAAGCACAATGCATGCTTTTGAATGCTGGCTTGTCTAGGCAATTCTGGGCAAAAGCAGTCTCCACTGCATGTTATTTAATGAATAGATCTCCTGCTTTAGCTATCGAGTTCAAGACTCCTGAAGAGGTATGATCTAGTAATCCTCTTAATTATTCTAATTCGAGAGTGTTTGGTTATCCTGCATATACTTATGCTGATGAAGGAAAGCTAGAGCCTAGAACTAAAAAATGTATTTTCTTGGCTATGCATCTAGGGTAAAAGGGTTTAGATTATGGTGTCCTGATCCCAAATCATCAAAATTTATCATTAGTAGAGATGTTACTTTTGATGAATATGCTATTATTAATCCTAGACAGAAAAATACTATTAGCTCTGAATCTACACAGATTAAAGATAATATCAAGCAGGTGGAGCTAGGGGCAGTTGATTCTAATCTTTTATAGGATTTTACTCTTGTAAAATCCTGATGCTAGAAGTTAATTCAGAGTAGACTTCACAAGAAGATGAGTCTTACTGCATTGCCAAGCATAGACAGAGGACGGAGATAAAGCCACCTATCAGGTATAGTCATGTTGCACAGTCTAGTCATGCTGATTTTGTTGCTTATGCTTTATTTATAGCTCAAGAGATAGGTGACACTGGCGAGCCCTCTACATATTCAGAAGCAATTTTTGATATTAATTCTGCTAAGTGGTTAGTGGCAATGCATGAAAAGATTGAGTCTCTGCATAAAAATAATACTTGGGCTTAGTAAAACCACCTAAAGGAAGAAAATTGTCAGTTGCAAATGGATTTTCAAGAAGAAAAAGGTATCCCTGGAGTAGAAGATGCTAGATATAATGATTTTAATGATGTCTTCTCTCCAGTAGTTAAGCATAGCTCTATTAGTGTGTTACTCTTCTTAGTTGCCATGTATAATTTGAAGTTAAAGTAGCTTGATGTTAAGACAGCATTCTTACATGGAGAACTTGAAAAAATCATTTACATTCATCGGCCTGAAGGTTTTGTTATTGAAGGTATGGATGATCATGAATGCTTGCTCAAGAAATTGCTATACAGGTTAAAACAGTCTCCTCGATAATAGTATAAGCAATTTGATTCTTTCATGATAGGTTGTGGTTATTTCAAAAGCAAATACGATAATTGTGTGTACTTTACAAAGCTTGTTGATGGATCCTTTATTTATTTACTGTTGTATGTAGATGATATGTTTATTACTGCTAAGGATATATCTGAGATTGACAGATTAAAATCATAACTTAGCAGTGAGTTTGAGATGAAAGATTTGGGAGCAGTCAGAAAATTTCTTAGTATGGAGATTCAGCGAGATCGGAAGGCAGGATTGCTTCATTTAACTCAAAAGAAGTATATTGAGCAAATATTGGAGCGTTTCAATACGAAGGATGCCAAACCAATTAGTACTCTACTTGCTGCCCACTTTAGACTTTCAGCTAGTTTATCTCCTCAATCAGATGATGAGAAAAATCAAATATCTGGCATTCCTTACTTTAGTACTGTTGGCAGTATTATGTATGCTATGATTTGTACTCGTCCAAATATTTCACATGCAGTCAGTGTTATTAGCAGGTATATGTCTAATTTTGGTAAAGAGCATTGGTAAGCAGTGAAATGGATATTTAAATATTTTAAAGGTACTTCTAATGTTTACTTGGAGTTCGGAAGACACGGCAGCAATATAGTTGGTTTTGTTGATTCTGATTTTGCAGGAGATCTTGATAGGAGGAGATCCATTACAAATTATGTATTTGCTCTTAGTAAATGTGCTATTAGTTGGAAAGCTTCTTTACAACCTATTGTTGCTTTATCGACAACAGAGACTGAGTATATTGCAGTGATAGAAGCTATTAAAGAAATTATTTGGCTGAGAGGCTTGTTTTGTAAACTCAGTTTGGTACATAATGTGACTATTGTTCATTGTGATAGTCAGAGCGCTATTCATCTAACTAGAGATTAAATATTTCATGAGAGGACAAAGCACATTGACGTGAGGTATCACTTTATTCGTGATATTATTTCATAGGGTGATATTACTGTGACTAAGATTGGTACTGGAGGTAATCCAGCTGATATGTTAACAAAGTCTCTTCCAATTGCCAAGTTTAAGCATTACTTGGATTTGGTTAGTGTTTGCAGCATTTGAATTTTTTTCTTTTTCGAAAAGTAGTAAAGAAGATAGAGAAGGTTTCTACTATATTTGGAGTAGCTTGACTCAATTTTAAGCTAAGATAGAGATTTGTTATGTGGCTCTAAAATAATGAGCTAAGTTTTCTATTTTATCGTATGGTATATTTATCGTGGTATCAATCTGACAGAATAATCCAAATCATATTGATCTTATAGAATCAAGTCAAGAAGGAAAAAAATGATAGAATCAATCTAAGATTTCAACAATCAAAGGTCAACTATAATCTCAGCAATTGAGAAAATCTGTTAAGGGAATCAGTCATAATTAGCGGTATGATTTTGACAATTAAGAAAATCTGTCAAGAAAATCAGTCATAACTAGCAGTACGATTTTAGCAATTAAGAAAATCTGTCAAGAAAATCGGTCATAACCGACAGTACTATTTTTGAATATTCTCTTCTGATTTCTCTTCTCTTATTATATATATTCCCATTCTACACCACCATCTGCAAGAAAGCAAGAGAGTGAGAGTTTTAGACTTGAGAGCTTCTCTTTTGTGTGAGATTTGGGTATATTGGGATTTTAGATTTGAGAGATAACTATTGTTTTGTATTCCATTTTATTATAGTAGAATTTCTTTGCTCTGTCTTCGCCTGTGGAGTAGGCATACTGCCGAACCACGTAAATTACTGTATCAGTGTGATATTTTCTTCTCTCTTTGCTTCTCATATCTTTCATAACAACATTGTTAGCCAAGATCAAGCCAGAAATACAAAAGAAGTAATGTTTTATTTATTTGCTCTTACTACAAGGCATATCAAATCATCTAATAATTTGAGCTAGGTCAGGTTCCCATCAAGCAGCTGTTAAATATTTGGTCCCAATTGCTTGAGCACTTCTCATTACATTGTGAGCCAAGATCGGGCCAGAATTTATAGGGCTATGCTGAGCTTTAAAATAAAAAAATTTCCTTTCGTAGGATGGACTGAACTTAAGACCATCTTTCACTTGGCGCATCCCCGCTCACCCAAGCATCTAAAGAGAAGAAGACCCATCTTCATAACTATATCTTAAACTAAAAGGTTTTTTCTCAACCGGTTCAATTACTGCAGGAGATGAATTCTCAAGCCCATGACACTGTAACACATAGATCTAAACATGTAATCCATCATGCATCCAAGCAAAGAGGAAAAAAAAAGGATATAGGTTCGTAAGATTTCATTCGCAGACTTCAAATTATATTAATGGGGATGGTTCTATTGCTTGAACGGAACATAAGAAATCCAGATTTGTCACAAGCATTGGCTAAACCAAATTAACTACAACCCTCAAACAAATCCTAGAAACTAAAGAGGAAAAAACATGATTTCCTAATCCTGCAACAACACTCTAAGCTACTATAACTAGGTTTGGTCAAACAGACTAGCATGTTGTAGCACTCTCAATCTTGCATCTCATTAAGGTATGGCAGAATCATTTATAATAGAATTAAAAGTGATGCTGGATTGAAAATTATATTGAAGAAATAAATTAAATGCTCAGAGCTTCATAAAAACAAGCTACCTAAAGTTGTTTTGACTTGACATATCAATCTAGCTAGAAAACACCTTTTTTCATCCTATTATTACTCTCCTAGCAGGTGAAGTTAAAGGATCAACTTTTGGTATTTATTACTCCGAGCCGTGATGACAATCATTGAGTGCCACGTTTCGCTCTAAACCGAACCCTTGCCAAAAAGTTCCAAACCGGCTGTGCTGTCGACCGCCCCCTTTCTCTTGCCCTTTCACTCTGCAGCTCGGCTCGGCTGCAATCTCACGTTTGCAGCCTCCCAGTGGTATATGCTATTTGCATGGTAACATTATTATATTTTGACCAACTAAATCAGCTGATAGCTTTGAATTGTTTAAATATTTATAAAAAAATTATAACAAAGTATATTAATCAGATTGTAAATAGAAACTCCCTTGATCGATTCACAGACTGCTTGCTTCAGCTTGAGTCGTATGTTATGGTATATTATTGTATGTTTGCTAGTGTTATCTCCAATGCATTGATGCATGAAGCATGTCAAGGTTCATATTGATTGTTAATTCCAATCTACTTTCTTAAATTATACACGATGCTTCCTACTTGTCAGAGCACATATTTAGTAAATGTGATATAGATTTGTCTCATGGCAGAGACACTAGATATAATACAATTATGCAATAAATATACACCTACTTTTTCAAAGATACAAACTGATGAGCTAATAAATATAATATTTAAGTTGAAGGTGAGGAAGGCCAGCTCCAGCGGTTGCAGCCATGAGAACCCGTCCGAATCCGGCCTGGCCATGGCTTGCCGGCGGAGCTGGGGCGGGTCTCTGCCTGTTGGTTTTCGGGCTCGGCTTCCTCGTGGTGATATATAGCAAAATGAGGGGCGTGAGGATCCTTCCATTTAAATTATTTTTTATCCATCGTACGGATTTGAACTGGTCCACCGGATCCGGCACTGGTCTGCCTTGCGAATAATGAACGGTGGGAGCGCGTTTTGACCGACGCGGATCGATGTCTAAAGGCATTGCTGGCACGCTTTGCCCACCTTTGCTATCTCGCACTCTCGCCGATTAACGCGTCATCCTCTCGGAGGATCAGCGTGCATCTTACGTTTGATTTTTGCTATGACCGTACAAACAAGGCGTGCTGCGAACATCTATCCACCCGTTATTTCCAAAGTCCTAATTGCTGACCAGTGACGACCTCATACTCGCTGCTAAAGCTTCTATGGCTAATCTGGATGCTGTAAAGCTTCTATGGCTAATCTGAATGCTGTGAAGTCTATGATAACTTCTTATTATCTTCAATCAGGGCAGTCGGTCAATGAATTCAAGGCACGCTTAACGTTTCTCTTGGATAGATTCAGGCAACAGAGTTGGATTATTCTAGTGAAATATGGGATCGGTAGACTGCGTTGCAAGGATCTCCTAATTTACCACGGACTGATAACTGATCAAAATGCTACGTGTGACCCCTGCGCCCAGGCAATTGAAGATGTTCAACACATATGATGGGTTACTCAATTGCTTAGCAGGTTTGGAGTATACTTGCAACTAAATATCTCTTTTTTTTTCCTTTTTTTTTAAGGTTAGCTACTAAGATCTCTTACCATCTCAGTTTAGACTTCCTCAACTCATTACTAACACTATCACATGCTTTGGAACGGTTGAAAACGGAGGTTCGTTCAAGGTTCCACGACCAAAGCCACGAGAATCTCTGGAATGGCCACACTATCACGAAGTGAGTGTTCTTTCTTAACCAAACATCTGTGCAGCACCCCAGCATGCCACACACTAAGATCAGCCCTTCGGAATCCTTTCTCAAACATACAGATAAGCAAGCAACTGTCCAGCCGCATAGCCAAGCATGTACTTCTATGCCCCTGCCTAGCAACTCAATTGCACTCAACACGTACAACACCCTCAAGTGCCCACGAGCAATCAACTCCTCAGATCAACCATAATGCTCATGAACATTTCCGTGAACGTAGACTCTTTTCAAAAGTGCTCTGCAGCTTGGTACCTCTGTGCCAATTTTAAGACTCTACCCCATAAGATAAGTACTGCTCACTCAAGATGTCTCGATCTTCAGCATACTTACATACTATGACATAACTACTGTGCCACCAATCTGCAAGCCACCAAGCTGTCCTTCAAAAATACATAAACCAATTTGACCATGCAAAACCATTGCGATGCATGATGCTCAACCAAATCCATCTCTAGTGCCGCCCAGTTAGACTGTCAAGCCGGCACGCCCTCCAATCCCTTGAAGCTACAATCGATCATATACATCTGAGCCCTCTCAGGTTCCACTATCCATGTGAGAACCGGTCCCTTTGGACCTGATTCATCTGAAGCCGACATCCCTTGTCGATTTCATCGGGAAAAAAAAAAGAAAGGGGATGGGGGTCGAAGCAGAGTTTGGATGAAATAGAGAAACTTCGTTCCCTACTCGAACCACAGCTGCAAGAGAGGATAAGGTCATGAGGGTGATCCGGTGGGAATCATACGTTGGTGGGGAAGAGTTTGGATTGAACACGCCGGTGGAAATCTGGCTTTATCCAAGAAGAAATCTAGCCTATCCCTTCCCTTTTTCTTCCTATAAAACCCCTCTTCTCTCGATGGATTACCCATCACCGAAGCCTTCCCCACCTCCCTCCTTCTCCTTCCTTATCTCCACAACCGTCGTGCCCTTGCCGAGTCTCGCCGGATTGATTTTTTCCTCCTCAAACCATCATTGCACTGTTTCTCCTATTTTTCATCAACACCCACTGAGATCCATCCTGCCAGGTTGCAACCCATCATCACCGTCGCCGCACCGCTACCATCGCGTCGCCATCTCCATCTTTGGTAAACCCCTCTTTCCTCTTCTTCCTTCTGGCCCTAAGTGTCGCTGCCATGGCGTAAGGGGTAGATCCCCTTTTCTTCTTTACTTTCGGGTACCCTGTCGTTGGTCGTTGGACCACTGCCTTTGGTTGTCGTTGAGCCGCCACCGCAGGCCACTCTGGTGCCTCATCGCCGAACCCCCCTACTATCATCCCTTAGGAAACCCAAGGAAAGAAAGTAAGAGAGAGGGACCACCGCCAAGAAAGAAAGTAAGAGAGGGGGGGGGGGGAGGACTCACATTTTTGGATAAACCTAACTTATTAATTGAACCCAATTCAATTGAGTCAGGTCAGATAGATCGGATCTTAATTATTCTTTCCTATATACCTCTATTAATCGAGTCTAATTAGTCTATTTTTTTAATTAATAAAATAGATCTGATCCAGGATTTGATCTAAATCAGAAGAAGTACGGATCTAAGGATGATGTCACATGTCGAAAATCGTGATTTTTGGATTCGATTGTCGGTAAATTTTCTCTTATTTTTAGATTTATTTTTATACATATTTACGTGTTTAAAAATTAATTTTTTATATAAAATATTTAAAAATTATTGAAGTTTGAAATTATTTATTTATTTATAAAAGTAATTAAAAAATTAGATCAAGTATGATGTCACTTTTACATGATACAAATTTATGAAAAGAAATGATTTTCTTACATTAATATTGCAAGATCTCTGGAAAGAAAATTATATATGTTCATCGATGCATGAAATCTTGAATAAAAATTATTTTATTGCTTTTTGGATCATATGAAAATTGAGTTGATGCTGTTATAAAATAAGTATCATTATTTATAAAAATTAGTTATGAAAAATTATGAGAAAAATTTTCTGGTTAGACTATGATCTGAGTCTAGCCAACGAGACTAATCGTTGGCCATACGTCAGAAATATATTTTTCTAGATTTAGTCAGTCGGAGTTGATCGCTAACAGAGTTAGTCCTCCTAGGCCTAACCAGTCGGGACTGATCGCTGGCGCATGCTGATGCATCGTGTTTTCTTATTTTAAGATTAATCTCTTTGCCTTGTAAGGGCAAATCATGATCGTATGAATTAGAGCTAGTTCCCTCCTGAGCCTAGCTAGTGGAGCTGATCACTAGCACACGTCAATGGATCAAGAGTTCTGTATTTAGAGGCTAGTCTCTCCTGGATCTTGTCACGGGGTTGATCGTAGCCATAATCAACGAAGACTGAGAGAGGATTTTTGGCTTTTACTGATGTGCATGGCATATTTTGAAAGAAATTATATTATTATATATTATTAATAATTATTATATTTTGAAAGTAATTGTGCTTGATCCCTCAAAAATATTGGTAACTTTCTAAGCCTGTAAAGCTCACTCTCCTTTTCTATTCTTTTTTTTCAGATCTAAAAGAATTCTATGGGACTTGGGATCAAACAGTGAGGTGCATAGCAAGCCTGGCATATTCTTTAGGATCTTGTCCTAAGAAGTGTGCCGCCATCATATGCCTAATCTGGATGCTTGATTCGGGTGTAACAATTCAAGCTCCCCCATAAGCTCTTATGCCATGATCCCGATCTTACATCCTTGACATGCCTTTCCATTAATAGTCATACTGCTCGCCAATGTTCATGGTCTGCTCGCACATCACTGTGCACTACCACAATCCTGAAGATACATGGCCATACCGCCTAACATCTTATATCCATGGCTTGCTCGCATATTGTGCACTGCCGCATGCGATATTAGCATCCAAGTTTGACTATCAGGTAAATCCGTTCAATTGGCTGATCCTTGCATCAAACTGTCCTCTCCTTAGCACGACCCTCTTGATTGTCCATGATCCTTGGCCTAGCTCTAAGGCACATATCCCAACCAATATTCCATAAGCTCCGCTTATGCTCCACGACCAACCGGCTACCGCAGATTCCTGCAAGATATCATCCCACGATGCTCACGAGACTTGCTTATTGGGATAGGCCACACTTTTTTCAACTAGTCCTCTATCGCCTCTTACTCTACTATAGAGATCAAAAACGCATAAAGTAGTCTGGACAATCTTTCGAGGATAAAACCACTTAGATTTCTCTTTCTCACATAATGTGATCAGCTCATCCGACTAGCATTGCCCCAAGTGCATCCATACGAGACCATCCAGATGTGGCACCACAATTGCCTTGCAATTGTGCGATAAACCCATCCTATGGGCCTGGAGAAGTCAAGAATGTAACCAAAGCTCCGTGCCCCTTCTCAAACCAAGAGGGATCCTCAAGTATCCAAACATATCTTGGCAGTCTACCGCTATGCCAAATATCATGCATCCCGAGCCTCTCGATATCATGCTACGATTATGCCGCTCCTTGGCTAACCATATTTTCCTCAATACCCCAGCAAGACATCCACCCTGGCGGTTCCAAAATATCGAATAACATTATAAATTTTGGCCATACCAAATCTTTCACAGTATCATATCATGCCCATGCCAGCACCCCCTACGACACACCTGCGACTAAGCCCGTGACAATACGGCTCTTAAAATTAGGAAAGTTTCAGTTGGAAGCGGATTTACGGATGGCAACATTTTGGGTGGGCCTTATCAGTATCCGTTCTATACTTATCTCGGAATCAAAACGAATAGGATAGGTACAATGTAGGGAAGGATAGGATGGATAGAATTAGATGGAACAAGTTGGATAGATTAAATTGAGTAAAGGTACAAAGAAAATCTAATTATATATATATATATAGTGCCTCCAAAAGGATCTGCGAAGAGGTACGTATATTGGATCAAATTTGGGATGGATTTATCATTATCCATAATAGCTCCAAATTGCGCTACGGATTGGATAAAATGTGCCTTATTGAGGCTGGGTCGGATCAGATAAACTACCCAACGAGACAAAGTAAATTGCCACCTCTGAGCTGCGGACTCAATCATCCCTTGGATCAATTCAACTAGGTCTCCATCAGCTCACCTGTTCTTCAGGTTATCTTGCGAATATTGCGCACGCTCGACTGCTTCGTTACATCCCACATTTGCTAGAAACCAACCAACCGGTGGACTGGTTAGCCATAAGGGGCATGGACGACGACTTAGCCCCAACCACTCTTCCCTTCCTCTCCCTCCTCTCTAATTGTGGCACGTTTCCTTGTTAATGGGATCCTGTGACCTCCCGCCGTAACCAGTAAACTAATTTTTTTTTTTTTTGTAGCAGAAACAACTTTATTTCAAATGAGAAGAAGTTGCTGAACGGATACTTCTGAGATTTTCAACATATTTCCATTCATTTATCCCACCAATTAAATTTTAAAATACTGATAACCTAGAAAGATGTCTGTCGTTACCCTTCGTTGTCGACCCTAATTTTGGCCCCTTCCCACGTTTTTTAACTCTATTTTGATTTAGGCCCTGTTCCATAACAAAGCAATACTTGGTCAATTTAGGAGTGCGTTGATCAGCCGCTAAAGAAGTGCAAAGGAGATGTATCCAAAAAAAAAAAAAACGACACATGAGCCGGTGCAGCGAATCCGCTACAGAATTTATAAACCAAAATTGCCTGAAATATTCGATATTGATGATTTCATGTCGATCATAACTAACCCGATTTCATGTCGATCATAACTAACCCGAACCAACAGTCTAGATTAGCTGAATCCGCCTAATTCCCGTCACACCACAAATTTAAATTCTTGTTAGCTACCGGGGAAAAAAGTAACAGCCGCCAAAGTTGTGCGAGGTGAGTCAATCCCCACGTTGGAAACGTGTCGCGTATTGAGACCACCCAGAATAATAGATGGTAGAACGGGTTCCTCCAAAAGGAAAATGCAGATAGTAACATGATGCGGTGGTGCTTACAAATGTAACGTGTCCATTTTGCTCATATGCACCTATTGTGCCCACCACAATAGCCAAAGCCGATCATTTTTAGGGCTGACAAAATATGATTCGATCTGTCAATTCAATCTGTATTCAACTCATCATAAACAGATTTGGATTTAGGCTAAACGGATTTGGATCATAAATAGATCAATCCGTTTAATCCGTTTAATAAGTGGTCGGATTTAGATTTTAAATATCTGATCCGTTTAACCCATTTAATATTCAGATCGGATTGAGTCAGATAATTCATTTAACCTATTTAATCTATTTCTGACCCATTTAACCCAATCTGTTTAACCTGTTTAACCCATTTAAGATCCGTTTAACCTGTTTAAAACCTATTTAATCTATTTCTGACTCATTTAACCCGACCTGTTTAATCCGTTTAATCTATTTAACCCGTTTAATCTAATTTGATCTATTTAATAAACGAGTTAAATTGTTCGGATCGGATTACCTATTTAATAAACAGGTCGGATTCATATTTGAATTTTAACCCATTTAATAAACAGATCGGGTTTGAGTTAACGATTTTCTGACCCAATCCGTTATAACCCGACCTGACCCAATTGCCACCCCAGCCACTTTGCGTGATTAACAGCATGAAACATTGTCAGTCATTCCTGTTTCCAAATTGAAAAAATTATCTATAAACTCAATTGATTTAGACTTACTTTATATCCCTAAATCTCTCAGATAGAATAAAATCTCCCTAAACTGTATAAAGAATTATTTTAGATCCTTGCCATCTACTCAAATCATCTGCTACCATTTAAATCCACAGAAATAATAAAAATACTCTTAAATGATTTTGGATAATTGATTATGCAGATTTATGTTCAAATTATGCAGATATATGCCTTGATTACACAATCATTTAGTCTGATTATCCAATTTTATTTCTGATTATTTATAATAAATTTTGATTATATAGATACATGATTTGATTACAAAGATTAATCTCCCTTCAAAGATTAATCTCCCTTCGGAACCATCCAAGAACACTTTTATTATTTTGTGAACTTATGTGGATTTAAACAGTAACAGATGACTTGATTGGACGACAGAAACCTAAAATAACCCTTACATAGTTCAAAAAATTTTATTCTATCTGAAAGATTCAAAATTTAAAATAAATCCAGATCAACCGAGAAACCTGATAATTTTTCATTCCAAATTCTTATTGATGTAGAGTCAGCCAAACAAAAAAATAATCCCCATCATACTTTTTAATATACCACCGCTATCAGATAAGCACTCACACGGGTATACTTCATATATATATATATATATATATATATA
>KE504634.1:629569-641484 GCA_000441515.1 Elaeis oleifera | reverse complement strand
AAAAAAATAATGGCGAACCCCTATTTTGCAGTGGAGGGCAAAGGCCCTCCTCCAGCCTCGACCATCCTCAAGCCCTCAACACGGGCTCACCAACCATCAGAGACGTCGCAGCGGCATCACCGTCCGTCCGGAGGCCTCTGGACATCCGGTAAGGACCTCCCCCTCTCTCTCCATCCCTCCTCTGCCCTTAACGAGCATAGCAAGAGCTCAGATGGCCTCCAATGGCTGTCGAAGACCCACTCTTCCTCTCCCTATCCTTCTCCCCCTTCTCTCTTTTCATCTCTTTCTTCTCCCTCCCTCTGAGACAGCCGCTGTGCTGTTTTGCATGCCGAAACCAGACCAATTTCCTACCAATAAGGTTTGGCACAGCCTAAACCGTCCGGTTCAAGATGGTTTGGCGAACGATGGTTGGACCTTTGGTAAGAGAGGGATATGAAGGGTTTTTGACTTTACACAATAAAACAAACTGTTTGGGAAGAACAGATCTCCAATCAACCTTTGAACACATGATGGTTTTAAATCCATAAATTCCTTTATTTCCTGCATATTGTTTTGATTTGTTCATTTGCCACTACAAACATTCAATTTGGGCTCTTACAAGTCTTTCAACTATTTGCACCCTTCATTTCCAAATATCACCCTATTCTACAATCAAAAATATACACTTAAAATAATATCATCATGAAGCAAATATTACTACCGAGAAAGAGGGATCTGGAGAAGATCCAAAAAAGCAGTCCACTGGCTAAAGACAATGCTTTTGGCACCAAGACTACGAAGGTTTTCCAGTTCTCGAAGAAGTACTGAAACTTTCGAGGATTCTACCCAATTCTTCTCAATATCTATCTGGAATCGATTATCAGTAGGAGCAGTTATAAGATCTTGCTTATTCATGGATTTCCTGCAAAAATAATAGATACCAAATTACACTATGCAATAAGTTCATGATAAGCAAGTATAAGCTCAAACAGGTATCTGAGAAAATAAACAAAAAGAGAAACTGGAAGATACCTACAAACAGGGCAAAGACCACTCATGGTGCTCCGCCAACTAGCCAAGAGGCATTCCCGGCACAAACGGTGAGCGCATGGTGTTAATACTGCATCTTCAAAAGCTTCTAGGCAAATTGGACACTCTCCTTCTTCGCCTTTACGCAACTCTTCCACAACCTCTTTAATGTATGCCCTTGAAGGGATAGCACTAGAGTCTCTGCCATCAGCATCCTTACCACCTTTAAGGAACCGCTTTGCAAGTTTGTTCAGATTGGAGTATTCTTGTGTATCACCACGGCTGGCAATAGCACAGCTTCAGTCAACAACAAATATTGTAATAGACTATTTTAGGGCATGCTTGGCACCGTTGTTTTTTTCTGTTATTGTTTCTATACAGATTGCTGAGATATCACATTGATGTTGATGTTAAAGATACCACTCACAGAAGATTGTTGCTATCTAAAATTTTTGCTTCCAGGAACTCTAAAGATTTTACAAACGATTTTGAGAAACAAAGGAGTTTTTTTGACACAAACAAAAAACAAGATCAATACCAAACAAACTCTTAAATAATTGACCCTGAGTAATTAGTTTCCCAAAATAAAACCAAATAGACCCCAACCAGTTGTACATATAAAACGGATGAAATCACGGATTGGTTAACATAAATAATCAGATACAATACTCATGCAGAGAAACAGTAGATTCTTTTTTTTTTTTTTGGTGGGGGATGGAGGGGGGGTGAGGGTGGAGCTGAATTAATAAAGTCCTTAATAGCATAATGTTCCCATTGACGAGCAAAAGTGCATGTGCATCAACAATAATTAGCATGAACAACCATACATACTAGCATGAATCAACATCTAGCATTTGCCATGCTTCAGCTACAATGTCTGGCATATTAAAGCACAATCTGTATTTCTTCTTCAAAATTTTGTGAAGCCTCCTATATCTCAAATTTTAAGTTAGATCCTCCACATGTAGACATCTCAAGAACCAAATAAAATGTTGCCATCATTTATCTTACATGGTCTTTTTCAATTTGATATAGTTCCTCTAATTGCATATAGAAAAAACACATCCATTGGTTCTTGTCACTTGCAAATAATAATAGCATTGAATGATGAATCTACAATGGTACACATGTTAAATTGCAATATGGAAAGGAAATCTTAGAGAACTAAGGTTTTAAAATTAGTTGGACCAAAACAGCGTACATCAAATGGGAAAACTATGTAAACATTTACAAGTTGGAGCTGTACTAAGAGTTCAGAAATGAGAGATTTCCAATTCATTTACTAAAAATGTAGGATAGATGGTCAAGGGTTTCAACTGTAAAGTGGGGATTCATGTCAAGAGTGTTACTAGTTTAATATATCCAGGGAATAAATGAATTTCATGAGACAGATATAGGACTGTTCCAGTTATACAGATCAAAATGTCGGGCAGTGAAGAGGGATATCTCTAAAAGGCTTCATGTGCAAGAAAAATCTCCCTTCTAAACCATTTTCTTTAAATTATGTTAAAGATAGCAAGTAAACAACCATTTAAACTAAACTAACAAGTTCAGAATCAAGACTAAAATTGGTCAAACCTCCATACACTATATTACACACAACATCCAACCAACATAACCAATTTATGAAATCAGTGTTTCTTGCACGAACTGAAAATTGTATCTTACAAGGACCCTAGACATAGTTTTGAGGCTGTACAGAGTTCACATCCATAGTGATGATTTTCCATGGACATGGTCACACAGAAATGTGAGTCAAATTCGGATAGGCAACCAAAAATCTGAATAAAAAACGCATGACAATCAAGATTTAAGGACTCATCCATATAAAAGACATCAATCATATGAATTAAAATAATTTATAAATAAAAACATTAGCAGAAGTGTAAATGAAGGCAACTGACTAGCTCTTTCTAGAATGAAAAAAGTATTCCAACATATCATTCATGGTTATCTTCCTAAAAAGTAACTAATTCTGCTATATAAAATTTCAAAGGTCTAACATGTCATCTTGTTCAAGTAGTGATCATGTGTTGATTCATCATATTTTAGAAGGAATAGCTCATTAACTTTACAGTGAAAAGCTGACAAGTTACATGACCATGTACTTCACTCGAGACTCGAAAAAAGTCCATTAGGGACAGGTGTAATGGCAATTCTAGATCGGTCGAATATGATGGCTGCAAAAACATATTGATGACAGCACCCACATACAAGAAATAATGGATGGGAAAATTCTTGAGAACACACTATCAAAATTGTGGATATTAATGAATCTGATAAGAACCTTAGAAGCTAACCTCATTACAAGGAATGGATGATCACAACATTGACGAAGGCGTAAAAGCAACTCCAATATTGAAGCATAATTGTGAAGAACACGCCCTTGCTCAACAAACTGGTCGAACTTTACCTGGAAGAAAACTTCCAAATATAATGTGACTTGTCTGTAAAATAGAAAGTGCACCATCCGGCATTCAAAGCATACAAAAATATACCTTTGATCTTCTAAACAGAGCCTCATAGAAGTCCTTCTCAGCTGCTGACATCTCACAATAATGTACTTCAACATTTGCCGGAGGCAGAACAAGGATTGGCCTGCAACAAATGATACAACGAAGAAAAACACTTCAGCACTAAATTGAGACAAGGCCAAAATATTATGCATGCTGGCTCACCTGCCATCTCTATCTGTGCTGGACTTCGTTCTCCTCAACATTATTGGCTTTAATATGGACTGCACCAGCTTTAATCCACGTTCATCACCTTCCTCATATGGCTTTGTATGAGTTTATGCCACCTTCAGAACACAAGAACCAAATAAGAATCCATCAATTATCCAACAAGGAATACAAACAATGATTTATAACACAAGCACCAAAATCAAACCACAGAAGATAGGACCAAGAATTGCAATCACTCAACAAGAAGTTCCCTGTTGCCACACCTTCATTAAACAGCCTTGTTGGAGCACCGCTAACTCAAAAGAACAAAAAAGAAAAAGGTTCACTATCACAAACTCATTCTTGTTTATCTAAGCGGTCATAAGACCCTTTTAGAAGCTTTTAGGAATTTACAATCTTCAACCTTTTATCATCCCAGTACCTAAAACACATTTCAGTTTGGAATTCACTCCTTTGTTTTCATTCTGCATTGTATCTTCCTGGATGACTGGCAGTCATATCCAGCTACAAATTGCTAATTCATCGGCATCGTGACCATCATTTGATCAGATTCATTTCCCATGAACAGGTATGAGCAAAGTAAAGTTACTAAACAAACTTCCTCGAGCCCTTTTGATCCTGATATAGGTACCTAAGCCTTTATCTGACTCAATACGACCAGTTTGCTTTTTTAGCCACCACTATTTAAAGATCTTCCTCCATTTAAGTTTAGAAGGACCCGGTGCCATTGCCTAACAAACATATGAAACACACTTTAGCTTTGGCTCCATTCACTTCAAATGACTACTTTTTCCCGTTACGCAAATGCATAAAGATTGACTTTCTTTGGCTAACTCTTATCGAATTAATGAGCCTGGTGGGTCCTCCTTTCTCTTGATGATGTTTCTATTATACTCGTTACAACCAACATATGTTTTATTTCTCTAGTTCCTTCCCACATTTTGGTCTAACACCTTGGAAAGTTGTAGGACTGCAAATAACTACTGGACAAAATAATTAACCTTTATCAAAGGACCTTTTGGGACTAGGTTTCTCCAGCTCAAAGTTGAAAAATCATGTCTCCCCCATTTACATTCAACTAACTCATGCACATAGTATAATTATCTATTTTCATCAAGCATACTCGGAACATAGGATAATCATGTGACTCATTCTTTAATTGCCAATTAAGCTAGAAATTCTACCCTAAAACACCACATCCAAAACTTGGGGCAAGGTTCGCCATCTCAGTACCAAACCCTACACCAATACCATTCAGATAAGGTGTTGGTACACCTAGTATGGGAATCTATTCGATGTACTAACACTCAATACACCTCCTGTACGACATATCAATTCAGTACCAATATGGTACAATATGATCAGTACACACCAGTACCGACCTTGTGATGCTCTTCATTTGTGAGTTTCATCATCCATTGCATACTTGACCTTATTCACTAGTAATTAACTTATTACCCAACTTGTCCCATGGCTCACGCAAATATTAGAAAAAAAACTATTTTTTGCAAGGTCACTATACTTGCATCGACTTCATCATCCAACTTGGTCATAGGCATAGCAACTCAAGGCCACTCAAAATAGTTGGACCTCACTTGCTTCAACATCTATCTATTCACCTCCATTGCAAGATATCCTAAAGGTTAAGTAAAAAAATTGCTCTTTCATCATTTTTATATCAATAAGGCATCTAGTTTTATGCACCAGACAATCATTCTCAAGGTAAAAACTTGGTGTTTTACAACCTTAATTATATGGAATATGTTAGAGGTAGTATATTTTACAGCACATATATTAACATGCTTATGCCGCATTTGATGTGCAAGGATCAAAAGGAATTTGAATGGAAGAAGACAAGGGAATTGAAGATAGGGTATCAGAATCATCATTCCTATTACATTGTTTGAAAACAAATTTTTTTTTTAAAAAAAATGCTTTATAAAAATTGGCATTACCATTTGTAATATCTAATTTAGGTAGTTACATTTTAGAATGGAATCAAATATATAATATTCCGAATATTATCCTTGACTATGGAATAGAATCAAGCTTTAGAATTGACTATCATAATTGTTCTTCAAGTCTCTTAATATTTTAAGCAACAACCATTACACTAATAATGGTCACATTTTAACAGATTCACTGTCTCCTAATAAAAAGCATTTCTAAAATTCATAAATTAATCAAATCATTTATTCTCATTTCATAACATAAATGTCGCCAATTTTTTTCATAGTAAACATACCACTTATTCCTGGTTAATACCATAAATGCTTCTAATTAGTTTATATCAAGGACTGTTCATTCCCATTACTATGCAAAATGAATCCCTTCCTCCTATTTGAGAGTGGAACTTCATCTATTAGTCAATGGTGGATCCAAAAGAATTACGAGTCCATTACCTCTCTTTTTTCCAAATTAAACTTTGGAATGGGCTCAAAGCTAAAATTCATATTCCATCCCAAGGCTCATTACATGAACCAAACATTGTACCAGTCTGTCATCCTTCAACAATGTACTCTCTCATTCTTTAACTGGGTTTGTGTGCAATGAGGAGTTGCGGCTTATGAGTATCCCTGCTACTGCATGCATTCAGCGTGAGTCTTGATACATCGAACTCAATACTTCCTTCAATATATCACTTGGGTATAAACAATTGAGGCCACAGTACAAAACAACATTTTTCTTTAAAATATGGTATTTGAAACAACTTGAGAATCATTATAAACAAAATTGTAAGAAGCTGAGCCTTGAATAACCACCCAAAACGATTTGCAGCCAAGGATGATATAAACAATGTGTGAAATTAAACTGCAACCAATGACTACACGGGAAAACAAAATACCAGTTACCAACAAAACTTTACAGCACTTCATTATGCAAAGAAACACATGCTAACACTCGAAGTATCAATGCCAACAATAGCCAGACTTACAGCCCCCAGTTTCCCCAAGGCTCTACTTTCAAAAACCGAAGAAGACTGTATATATCCTCCAGGTTGTTCTGCCACGAAAGCTAGAAATCAGTAACGAGCAACTTCGGTATAAATAAAGTATAAACTACCAAGTTTCAGGTAACACATCTACAGATATGGGAGACTAAGCCTTGTAAAACAAAAAAAACAGCCATGTACTAAAAATATTATAGCTCAAAATATTATTCACTTGAATAGGTGTGCCTGTGAGACACCACCGCCGATCAGCAGTGAGAGAAGCAGCAGCCATGGAAATTTGGCTTTTAGATGATTTTATAGTATGTGCTTCATCAAGCACAATCCTGAACCACCGGACAGAGTAAAGCCCACCATTATCTTCAGCATTCTACGAGTAGAGAGGAGTGAATGGAGGTGGAGCCCAGAGTCAGTATGAGCAAATGTAAAATCTGTACGACATGCAAAAGAAAGAATTTCCGATATAAGAAATTCATAAATTACCTCAGCTGAAAATTCTGATGCTAACACACCATAGGTGGTCAGGACAACATCACTCTGGGCTAGAAATTTTGCATCCTTTGGTCTGCTTTGTCCATAGTGAACATAAACAGTAAGAGCACCTGGCTGAACATGTGTTTCAATCTCAGCCTGAAATTCAACAGAAACAATTTTCACTTCTCAGCAATTGCATATAAAGTAAGCAGCATGCCTTCATGCAATAACTTTTCTGGGAAAGTTACAATCAACAGACTTTACTGTAAGCACCATATATAACAACCAATAATCAAGTAATCTGCTGGTTACCTTCCATTGGCCAAGCAATGTCATTGGACAAACAATTAGACTACCGCCACCTACAAGTGTAGCCTTAGGTTTCAACAGCTTGCAGAAGCCAGAAATGCCTGTTAGTTCTTCAAATCATTTGGAGATTGATCAGACATGTGGCTCCTTTCATTAGCTTCAAGAGAGGTCTGACTTGCAGGGGAAGTGGGTGAGCACCCTTGATTAGAATAGGCAAGAAGAAGAGCTATTGTCATAATTGTCTTTCCTAGTCCCATTGCGTCTGCCAGAATCTTAAATTGCATAACTGAGTCAGTATACAACTAACTGAAAGATTAGAAACCAATTTTTCATGGTCAATACAGATTAATACCCCTCCTCTCGCAATTTCAAGAGTGCTAGGAAATTCACTAGTAGCATCACCCGAAACACATTCAAGTAAACAACAAGTCCTCTCCTAGAAGCAAAAAATATATAGTCAACTTATGATTTTGAACTGTATCAAGGTAAGCACAGGTATACATATTAATCGTACTTATCTGCAAGGTGGTATGCATCCCAACATGGGTGAAGAGTTGTTGCCGCCTCCTCAAAGCATCTTCCTTCTCAATCTGCACCATCCAGTGAAGAGCCTGCTTTTGGTAAGGACGTAGCTCGCATTGCAGAGTTTCTGGTGGCACCATTTCCTGATAAATGAGATAGAAGGGAGAGATAAAGCATTACAGATACATAGATAATATGAAGTCAGAATGTCTCACATGTGAGTCAAAAGGTTCAAACATATATAAGTACCTCTAATTCCGAGCGGTCTGAGATTCCGACAATATTATCCAAATCAGAATCTGAAATAATCTCATGATCATTTTCTATTTTGCTTCCACTGTTAGATACTTTTCCACATCTTTCTGAAGGTACAAGCACTCCAGAGCTGTCCTGTTCAAGCATCATCATGAGCAAAAGTCTAGCAAGAAAGAATGGGGCACAAAAAGTGAATTTAGCATTTACCTTGGAGGCTGTGGGCCGTTTCCTACTGTAAAGGTCCTCTGGAGTAATCTCAGCCTGTTTATGTTTAAAGATATTTAAAAAAGGAAATAAACACAGTGATCATTCTGTATAATGAATATAAAAAATAATGCAGTTCAGCTACAATATAAACAACATAATCATAAACAGAGGAGCAAGCCTCCTCCCGTGTACTTAAGCTGTCCTATGATCTCACTTTGCCATGAGAGTCCCATACAATAAGACCCAATTTCTCCAAAGTGGAAATTAATTTTTTTCACAACATCCATACATTTTGTTAATCTTCCCCCTCTTTTTTCCCTTATACTTGACTCCATGACCTTCCCAGGGGTATTTTTCAGTCATGGCAGCAACAGCGAAGCATGCCAAACAACAGCTAGAATTAATATGCTTAAACCACACAAATGCTAAACAGACTACTCAAAGCAATGAAGTGACCCTATCTAAGAGAAAGCAAGTGGGCCGTGGAGCAGCTCACTCTTCAGAATATCTCATCTCACTGGAACCCAGATGCAGTGAATGCAGGCAATAGGTGTGCCAGAAACAACAATGTCTTCCAGCATGATGGCTGGAAGCATTGGCTGTGGACCAACTAAAAGATGCTTTGATGAGCTTCAAGAGGCACTTGTTTGGAGGTCAAACAATAGCAGCAGCGAGTGAACAGAAAAACACTATGAAAACAATTAGATTGCCGGGCAACATTGCAAAGCACCTTCTTGAAAGGAGTAAGCCCGAGAAATCTAAACAGGTTTGGAAGCGGATGAACCGTAGACTCCTCGGATGCAGGACGAGCAGGCTTCACCGATGTCTGATGGTACTTGCGGAACATCGAACTGTTGATGTATACACTGAAGAACACGTTGATGAAAAACAAGCATGATGAAAAATAACCCAAAACAACAAAAAGAAAAAACGAAAATTGTGTTTATATGTATAAACGAGAAGACTCTAAAAGCGTTGGTATTATAGGCAAGGACACCGATAGAGTTCATGAACAAGATCCGTCTATAAGGTGCGATTGTGTGAGTGATACCTGACGGACAAGAGAATAGTGTCCATGATGCCAAGGGCATCTGGAGCAGACTTACAGCTACCTTCGATCCTGATCTTATTCGCCCTCACAAGCGGCAAAATGCAACGTGCCCACTCGTTTGGGATGCGACCAATCTACAAACATCCAGGATGCAGTCACAGGAGGTGGAAATGGAAAATCACTGACGTATGAAGTACTCGAAGAGATAAAAGAGAGAGAGGAGCAGTCACCTCTCCGTGTTCTTGAGTAGAGAACCGCACGATGTCAGAACAAGAAGCCAGGGACCGCCCTCGGCCAGAAATCTTGCGGTTGAAGGAGAAGAAGTCGAGGTATTTGCGGGAGGAAGGAGAAGGTGACCCTATCGCCAGCCTTGAGCCGCCTCCCCTTGCATGTTGACAGCCCAGAAAGCTCGGAGCTTCCGACGAGCCACCAGTCGCTGTCCGATGTCCTGGAGGTAGCAGGTCCAGACGGCCGCACCGCATCATTGTCGGTATTGGGATCCACAGGCAGATCCATGTTGGTTTTCCGAACGACCTCTTTGCGATCTGGAACCACGGGAGGAGTGAGGCTTTCTTCGAGCGGTGGCGGTAGTGGTACTGGAGGCGGTGGGTTCGCCGGTGGTTCCGGGAGGAGTGAGGCTTTCTTCGAGCGGTGGCGGTAGTGGTACTGGAGACGGTGGGTTCGCCGGTGAGGCGGATGTGCGGGGTGTCGAAGATGATGTTGATGGCGGCGGCGGCATCGTTGTTGGCCATGTGGAGGGCGCGGATTATGTCCATGTCCGAGAAATCCCGGCCGACCACGGAGCGGACGACGCCGATTTGCTCCTCCGTGGCCTTGTTCCCCATCGGGCGAGCATGGAGCAGGAACCCTAGTTCTATATCGTGTAGTTGAGCGCCTAACCTAAGCTGGACGATTTACGCTATTGGGGCCCGGACGTCGAAGCTGGAGAGGCGAGAAGAGCATGAACCGGAAGTGCTGGGGACCATATTCGAATGAAGATGGAAATTTGAAAGAGGGAGGTGCGACATTGGGCTAGAGGGGCGGCCGCCTTCGCGGGAAGTGAACTTCCGCCTTCCCTTTACAGCTGACATGTAGGGCATTGTGTTGGCGACGAAAGTCCGGCAGTCAACTTTCACTTTTGAAAAAAAATAAAAAATCTAGTGTTTACAAATTATTTTGAAATTTTGAGTATGATTTTAAATTTTATATGATAAAAATATTGCGATTCCTTCGTGGAGATGAACACACCGCTATCCTTCGTGATCCATATAGATTCGATCGAAAGTCGCATAGATGTCTCCCTTTCTCCTTTGCTTTTCTTTTGCTTTTTTTTTCTTTATTTATTTATTTTTTTTTATTTTTTTCTTCTTCTTTTTTTCTTACCATATTTTGTTTACTTTCTCCATTATACTTTCCTCCTCTTTCTCTTCTTCCAATCTTTTCTTATCCCTTTTTTTTTCTTTTTTCATTTTTTTCTAATTTTATATTTTTTTTCTTCTCTTTTTTTCTTTCTTTTTTATTTTCTTTGTAGATAAATTTTAAAGTCCCAATGACTCCCATTAGAACTCAAAATAGTATAAAATAAATCTTATCCATACGAATAAAAATGCTTCATATATTCTGAGACTTATTTTGCTCCTAAAATTTTTTTAATGATTAATAAAAAATCTAAATTTAATTCATATTTTATAAAATTTGAATCTTGGATAATGATCACATGCCAGCAAAGTTATTAAACTCGGTCCGGCCCGATCGGTCGGATCGAAACCTGATGACCGGCCATGGGACCGAGCTGGTTGCCTAATTGAACTGGATGCGTTTAAATCCGGTGAAATTCGGACGAACCGATCGGTTGGACAGCGAACCGTTGGACCCGATAAAATCCGATTGAGGCAAATCCAGTTACTGTTCATCTTATCTCCCGAGTCCTGATCGTCCCTTCGGCTTCGAGTCTTCGACTTCCTAATCCCAGCTTCCAAGTTCAAACCCCGCAACATCTTCCCTTCCTCAGTGACCAAGTCGGCAGCGATGGTGGTGAACAGAGAGTGTGGACGGGCCGACGAGGACGAGGATTGAGCAAACGACAGTAGTCGGAACTGGGGACGAGCCGACGAGGACGATCGGAGCTTCGTTGAGTAACAGCGGCGTAACTCTCTTTTTTTTTAAATCTCTGATGAATAGGCCCAAGATCGGTCCCTCCGCCTCCTCCTCCATCTGCGACCTCCTCCCTCCGCTTCCTCCTCCGCTCGACCCACTCTACCTCCTCCTCTTCCGCTCGACCCCTCCCCCTCCGCATTCTCCCCTCCACCATCTAGGACATCTTCCCTCTGCCTCCTCCTCCGCTCAACGCCCTCCACCTCCTTCTCCCCATCCAGGACCTCCCTCTGCCTTCTCCTCCTCCCCTCGGCCCCTCTCCCTCCGCCTCCTCCTCCTCTGCCATCCGGAATATCTTCCC
>KE504634.1:576327-596959 GCA_000441515.1 Elaeis oleifera | reverse complement strand
CTAAATCCTTCTTCTTTCTACGATTTCACGTCGAACACACACCCCCACCCCCCCCATGTGGCCTCCCTCCCCTTCCCCATGTGGTGCCACCCGTCGCTCGCTTGCACCTCCCCCCCCCCACCCCCCCTCTTGCAACCATGCCCCCACCACTACTCCGCACTCCCCTCCTCCTGTGCCCCCCGTCCGTCGCGCCTCCGGCACTGCCCCTCGCCTCCCCCCCTCCGACTATGCTCCCTTCCCCTCCCCTCCTCCTATTCGTCGCGCCTCTTTCATGCCCCGTGGCTCCGCGTCTGACGGCAGGGATGCGATGGAGTTCCATCAGGAGAGGTACCATCGGAGGATGCAGTGGAGTTCCGCCCGAAGAGGTCTGGGTGCACCGCAAAGATGGCGATGGTGGGTATCGTCGGGGACACGGAAGGAAGAGGAAGGGGAAATAGGCGACGAAAGGAAGAAGAAAGGGAATGGACACGGAAGGAAGAAGGGGAAACGACTATTTTGAGAATTTGATGTTACATTACCAGTAATCTAATTGTCATACCAAACGTATCAATCAAGATTTCAGTAATTTTACTACAATATTATCTGTATGTACCAAACACAGTAATCAATATTACTAACAATTTAATGGTGATAATCTATCTTACAGATAATTCAGATTATCTTTTAAGATTGTCTGGAGATGCACCAAATGCAATCTATGATCTACATCCATCCATCCATCAAAAATGATATTTGTATTTTGGCTTAATTAGTTTAAAAACTCTAAACTTTTGGGGGTTTCCATATTTTCTTAGATTTTTATTCGTTGCAATCATGTCCCACAACTTTTAAGATGTTTCAATTTCTTCTCTGGCTATTACTTCCATCTAATTACCGTGATGAAAATTATTAGGATTTGATGTCTCGATATTCGATCTATATTGAGCCTACAACGAGATCCGCGATGAAAAATGGAGTCCAACGAGACCAAGATCACCCCAAACGGAGCTCGGACGGAGGAGATATGCGCGAGAGAAATCAGCACGAAAATCGAAGCGGTGGAGGACCGCCGGCGACAAGCCGGTGGAGCGGTGGTGGCGTGGCCATGCGCGGCAGCACACGATAGGGCGCGGCCCAACGTGCAACGCTCGGCCCAAGCCCGGGTGGTGGGCGCAGCCCAGGCACGTGGGGCACACAGCTCAAATTCCTTATAAGGTGTTTCCATTATTGGCTTCGTAATAGACCCGGCCCAGGCCTGGGCACGCGGGGCATGGCCTAGGCCCAGGCGTGCGGTGCGAGCGCGGCCCAGGCCCACGTGCAGGTCGGCCTAAGCCCAGGTGCCCGCTGGGAGCTTGTTTTCTCAGTCCACTATAGATCGGGCGGTCCATGACCCACCACGTGGATTGCGTGGGCGTTTCCCACGTATTTTGCGTGGTCCACGGTACTGTTCCATGGATCGGCACGTGATCGGCGAGCATGGGTTGATTTTGGTCTTGATCCAACAGTTGAGGGGATTTTATGGGCTTATTTGGGCCTGATTAGGACTCTTAAACCTAATCTAAGTCTGGTTTAAAGCCTTTAAAAGGCCTGATCCATGGAATAGATGTAGTGTGGCTTGGTTTTCACGGGAAAGAACCCACGCGTGGTGGTTGGTGATCTCATGGACACGCACGGGCTTCAGCGGAGATCGAATCCATGGAGAAAAAGATATAGACGCACGATGTTGAGGAGAGAAGGAGCAGGATTCCTGGACAACAGACAGCGGTCGCTTGAGAGAGTCAGGAGAGTCTTCCTAGAGAGAGAACTTTTGTGAGGGAGAACTTTCTGTGAGAGAAATTGAGTGTACGAGGGTTGAAGGTGAGATCTCCTCTTGTAATAATTTTTTTTCATAGTGAAGTTTGCATGCCCGTAGAGGCGAGCCTTTTGGCTGATCCAGGTATTTGATTGTTTCTGTTTTGTTTCTTCTTTCTTCCTGCTGCATCGTGCAGTACTGAAAAGGTCTTGAGAGGTGATGTCTTGGCCAGACATCTATCCAACAAGTGGTATTAGAGCGAGACGGTACAAGGATGCAGATTGCAATGGTGGTGAACAAGATTGAAGATGGAGAAGACATGATCAATCAAGATGGAGATCAACAAGTTTGATGGAAAGAACAATTTCTCCTTGTGGCAAGCAAGGGTGAAGGACGTGCTCATCCAGCAAGGATTGATTGATGCCCTCTTGTGCGAGGAGAAGCCGACCACCATGGAGTTACGGGACTGAAAACAACTACAGATGCAGGCGGTGAGTACCATCCGCTTGTACCTAGCGGATGAGGTGGTGATCCATGTGCTTAGCAAAACTTCTCCGACGGTGCTATGATCGAAGTTCGAAGAGTTGTACATGGCGAAGTCTCTCACCAACACTCTTTCCTTTGGAGGTAGTTTTACCAGCTGCAGATGGCTGAGGGACAGAACGTACAAGAGCATCTCAGCCACTTCCAAAAGATCCTCATCGACTTCCTCAACGTTGGTGAGAATGTTGAGGAGAAGATCAGGGCGTTGGTTTGCTGGCATCGCTTTTCTTCGTACGAGTCCTTGGTGACTGCTTTTCTAGTGGAAAAGAGCACCATCAAGATGGATGAGGTCACCACGGTGATACTTTAAAATGAGGTTCTCAGGAGGAAGAACTTGGCTTCGAGCTCAAGTGGCGGTAGCTCAGCTTTAGTGATTTTGGAGAAGCAGGAGGCGGTAGACAGAGTGACAAGAGATCGCGACGAGGGCGGTCTAAGTTCAAGAGGGACTTAAGCAAAATCAGGTGTTAACGGTGTGACGAGTTGAGACATCTAGTCAGAGATTGCTTTCAACTCAAAGATCGGATGATGGCTGCTATAGCGATGGCTAATAGCGATTCAGAGGGAGATGTTTTGGAGATATCTGATGAGATATCTACTTCTTTCCAGTAGTAAATTTTAGATTTTGCATGCATGTATTATGTATATTGTAGAGAGGAGCAGTTTGACTCCTTGGAGAACAGTGAAGGCACTGTTTATCTGTCGGATGAATTGAGCTGTGCGATCAGAGGTATCGGAATGGTCAGCTAGAGGATATATGATGGTGCAGTGAGGAGATTGGGAGAGGTCCGATATATACCTAATTTTAGATAAAATCTTATCTCACTAAGCAGGTTGGATTCAAGAGGCTACAGGACGGTAGCTGGTGGAGAAATCTTGAAAGTGCTACGCGGTGATAGGATTATTTTGAAGGGAAGAAGGGAAGAGAGAACATTATTATCTGACGGGAGCCCAGTGCGAGGTGGAGCTTCAGGAGCCAGAAGGAGTTCAGAGCAAGGTGGAGCTCCAGGTAGAGGTGGATCGGACACGCGATAGAAATTCGGGAGGATGAGAAGCGACGTCGCGAGGTGAGATTCCTATTACCGTAGGATGATGCCCGAGCAGATCTCTGGTCAGAAGGAGTACAGCATATGATGGAGATGGGATCAAGCGGCCTGGCTCGACTCCAATATTGTCCATCCATGATCAGTAGGCGATTGTCCCAGAGTATGGGGGCGAGGAGATCTAGAAGCTCTCAGAGTTAGGAAGAGATCGAATATCGAGTCGAGGTGAAGATTGTTAGGATTTGATATCTCGAGATTCAATTCATATTGAGCCCACAGCGAGGTTCTTGATGAGAAATGAAGTCCAACGAGATCAAGATCACCCCAAACGGAGTTCGGACGGAGGAGATATGTGCAAGAGAAGTTGGCACGAAACTTGGAGCGGTAGAAACCGCCGATGGCTGGCGGCGGCGCGACCGTGCGTGGCCCAGGCGCGACAGCACACGGCTGGGCGTGGTAGGGTGCGGTCCAGCGCGCGGTGCCCGGCCCAGGCTCGGGTGCGCGGGTGCGGCCAAGCCCAGGCGCCCGCTGGGAGCCTGTTTCCTGATCCATCATGGATCGGGCGGTCCATGGCCCACTACGTGGATCGCGTGGCGTTTTCCATGCATTTTGTGCGGTCCACGATACTGTTTTGTGGATCGACGCGTGATCGGAGGGTGTGGGTTGATTTCAATCTTGATCCGATGGTCGAGGGGGTTTTATGGGCTTATTTGGGCCTGATTGGGACTCTTAAACCTAATCTAAGTCTAGTTTAAAGCCTTTAAAAGGCCTGATTCATGGAATAGATGTTGTGTGGCTTGGTTTTCACGGGAGAGAACCCACGCATGGTGGCTGGTGATCTCGTGGATGCGCACGGGTTTCAGCGGAGATCGAACCCATGGAGAAAAAGAGAGAGACGCGTGACGTTGAGTAGAGAAAGAGCAGGACTCCTGGACAACGGACAGCGATCGCTTCAGGGGGTCTTCCTAAAGAGAGAGCTTTTGTGAGGAAAAATTTTCTGTGAGAGAGAAATTGGGTGTACAAGGGTTAAGAGTAAGATCTTCTCTTGTAATATTTTTTTTCTCATAGTAAAGTTTGCATGCCCCGTGGAAACAGACTTTTTTTGGCTGATCCACGTATTTGATTGTTTTCTGTTTTGTTTCTTCTTTCTTCTTGCTGCATCATGTAGTACCGAAAATATCTTGAAAGGTGGTGTCCTGACCAGATATCCACCCAACAGAAATGATGTGGTAGATGATGTAGTGTGTAAGTTGAGATGATGTGGCTAATACTGATGATATGATATCTCTCGACTGTTGTGGACTATACTACTTCCCGTGTTTTTATCCATCCCCCATTTAGGATTTTCTCTTTATCTTTTTCTTCTAGGATTTCTGATTCTTATTTTTCTTCTCTCATCCAACGATTGGATAGCGGTGATTAAGACATTGATTCAAAATCCGTTTGAAGGTGATGGCTTATAGAAATGTTGGAAGATTAACACATGAGTCTCCAAACCGTAGCATGGACTCAACATGAAGCAATGATGGTGTAAGGCAATGCAAATATGGTCTTTTAACTAGAATATGGATCTTATTGAGCGATGACAATCCTGAAAGAAGATTCAAAAGTTGTCAAAACTATCAGATAATTTTGATCAATGTTGTAGCTATAGTGTCAGTTGTTTGAGTATAATCTTTATGCATAATTGTTCGTCTTTGCAGAATTAGTCCTATTGCGGTTATTTCACATAGATCGATCTGAAAATCAAAAATCGAGCCAAAGTAGCTCTTCTTGAAAGGAGAGATAAAACAAGGGATTTGAAAGCTGAGGTGGGAAGATTATCTGGAATCATTGAAAGATATAGAAGAAAGAGTTCAATTTGAAAGAACATATGTCTGAGCTGAAAGAAGAGACAATCGGCCTGTTAGAAGAAGCATATATCTTAAAAAGGAAGGCTTTTGATATCAAAAAGAAGTAATACAGGTGAAAGCTGAATATGCTAGGTTGAAGAGGGAGCTTGCAAAATGTGTCGCAAAGAAAAGTTTATTTGATTGCAATGATGGTTTCATGGGTAATGCTAGCAGTTGTATTTTTTTTGACTGAAGGAAGAATAGATATAATTTTGAAAGTTATGTATATAATGAATATTTGTAATCAGCTTTGTAATCAATGATATAACCTTCCTAATCAGCTTTGAAATCTACTTTATGCTTTATGTAATAATTATGTATGATCAGTATTCAGATGTTGAATTTAAGATTATTCCTAACAAATGATAGTTTCACTAATAGGTTTCAGTATAATTGATATTGAAGTCATCAAGAATTAAATTTCAGAAGTGTATGTTACTGAAGCCATTAACATTTTGGTCAAGTAGCCATTACTGATAGTTCAGTTGAAAGAAATTTGTATAAGTTTATCTTATGTTGAACTTTAATGTTTCGATCTACTTGTGCTGAACTTGAATTTATATAATTAGCTATTAATATTGTGCTGAAAAGAAGCTTCAATGTTGTGCTTTGTTTTGCTGAACATGTTGAACATTGCTGAACATATTTTGCTGAAGCTTTGAAACATGGGCTGAAAGGAGCTCTAATATTGTGTTGAAGGATAAAATTTGTATATGAGTGAAACTCTGCTCTAAAATATGAGTTGAACTGATATTTCAGAGATCTGAAACATTGAAATTGAAGAGCTCATTTTTAGAGATAATTGAAATATGGCACACTGAAGACCTCAATTGCAAAAAGTGAGCTCAGTATCACATCATCGCACAGTCAAAATGAGACTAAGCCAGGTTTCATATCAATCTATAACAATAAAATATTGAACAAGAGCATTGAAATATTGAATCAGGGCATACATTCATATAACATTGAAGTATTGAAACATTGAGACATTGGTACCATATCAGCATATAACATTGAACCAGGGCACAAACAAGCTTAGACATTAACATATTGTATCATTCACTTACAAAATAAGGTGTAACCAACTGTATATCACATTACAAGATAAACATCTCATAGAATATTGATCCACAAACTAAACAAGGTTACACCACATAGGACAATGATCTACAAATATAATTTAAGGATATTGATCCATAAAGACCTAACAACCACAGCCTATATATTGTCCTCTAACATTCAAAGATATAACCCCCCAAAAGTGGTCTCCCCGGCACTACTTCCTTCTGTGCCTGGCTAAGAGGAAGTAGGCTAACTACATCCTAACATGATAATATTTCTTTGGGCATCTAGATGTACTCTTACTGATCCCTTTACAACATTGTTTACAGCTTCTCCACTGATATATTTAACACTGCTTGAGTCCTACACAAAAAAATGCAAACAAATTAGTATATTTAGGCTATTGTAACAACAAAGTTAAATTGAACATACCATATAAAATCTTTCTCCAGTAGTAGGATACACATAGAGCCCAAAATCCTGTGGTAATCTTTTCTACTTTGGCCATTTACTGCTTTCCATGGAGGCTTGCAATTGGGATAGCTGCTGCTCATTGCTTGTAGTCCTTCTCTTTAAAGATAGCCTTGCTCGGCTTGCTGTAGGACTTGCAACCTAGTATCCAAGGAAGATAAGTTGTTATCGATTACTAATTAAAAGAAGCGACTTATAACATAATATTAGGTTAAGTAATGAGTAACATCCTAGTTGGATAGACCAGAACAACCTGTATTTCCTTGGCCGCCCTTGGTCTTTTTGCTAGTACATCATGAGTTGAAATACTTGATGATGCCTCACTCCTCTTAGGACATCTTTACTTGTTATGATTTCTCTTAAAACATATTTGACAGGTCATATATCTTCTTGCTTTTGAAAGCTTATGAGAATTCTTGGAGCCCTTATGTGGGTTCTTTCTTCTATTTTTTTAGCCCTACTTGATATAACTCTCACGGGTGGAGGTAGGACTGCCTCTGCACCAGTCTTAGACTAAAGTTTTTGATTCGTATGGAATCAAGCTTAAGAAGAACAAACAATGGAAGAAAAAACACATGAAAACTCTTCTATCATTCGTTCTGTTCTTCTTCTTTACAATTCTGGTATTTAAAACCAAAGACTCCTTAACTGAGAGTCCTGGCTTGTACAGATAAAGCTTATCTCCTATTGGGATTACTTTGAATAATCAGAGTTATAACAGAGATATACATCTGACTCATTCATCGAAGCAGATAAAACAGATCATAATATAATACATTTTAGACGTGGTTCTTTGGTATCAAGCATCACGTACGAAGGAAAAGATTTACACGTGACAAGAAAACTGACGGTCGAGGTAATAGAGGAAGCTCATGAGCCAATGGTCCGTACATCAGCTTGCATGCAAATACTTCGGCTTCGGGTACTTCGGTTTAGTTTTAGGTCAGCAACCTACATAGACATTTCAGCTTCGAATTGAGGTAATCGATAGAACTTGTCCGAGATAACCGAATAGGCCAAGTCTCCCGACTGAGGTGAATATTCTGGTTGAGGTAAAGTCTGGACCTGGCTTCTTGCTGGTTCTCAGTTTCCCTACTTGACTCTTCTCGGGTCATTCCCTGCTAGTGAAATGAATATCTCCTGGCTCCCTGCCGAGTAGGATCATCCTCGATCATGGCTTTCCCTTTTACAAAGAATCAGCTCCTGCTGCATTCTAAAATTGAAGATTAGAAAACTCGGCTTGATCGATCTCCCTATTGAACCACTTCGCTATGCTGGATCACTGGCCCTTCCGTCCAATTCAAAAGGCTTCATGCTGTCCTTGGTGCATCTGGATAATCTTCTTCTCCAATATGGTATCCTCTGCTAGTGTCATCTCGTGGTCCATAATCAAGTCGTCTACTGATGGTAGGACTTCTTCTGGCTCATCATCCAACATCGACGGCTCGAAAGGCTTCAAGTTATTGATATTGACAACTGAGTAGATTTTCATATAAGTTGGTAGTTTTAACTGGAAAGCATTGTCCCCAATCTTCCGAATAATCTTGAAGGGGCCATATCGGATAGACTTCAGCTTCCTTCTGACTCCCTTCTATCGTTCTTTCCCGAGGTGTAACCATATCAAGTCATCCTCTTGGAAATTTGCCTCTTTTCGGTGTCGGTCATGCTGCTCCTTGTACTTATATTGGATTCTCCATAGCTGTTGCTCCACCTGACTATGCACTTGCTGAATTCCTTCTAAGAGGCACTGGGCTTTTGCAATGGATCCTTCTTCCTTGGTTGTTTGTGGTGTAATGCTCATCAAAAACTCCAAGTCGAATGGATTTTATGGTAAGTAGCCTAAGCATACCTCGAAAGGAGACTTCAACGTGGAACTGTGCACTGTCCTATTAAATGCAAACTGTAGGTAAGGCAAATCTCGTCCCAAGTCTTGGGATGCTGAGTATTGTAGCCACAAAGTAGGTGGACCATTGTACGGTCGATGATTTCTGTCTGTCCATCAGTTTGAGGATGATAAGGAGTGCTTCGCTGTAATCATGTATCCATCATAGATCACAAAGCTCTCCAAAAGCAATAAGAAATTGACTGTCATGATAAAAAATGATCGAGCTCGAAAGTTCAAAATGAGTCCAGACATTTCTGAAGTACAGCCATGACGCCTCCTCTCCCGTGATCATCTTCTTTCATAGAATTAGTACCACCATCTTCAAAAAATGATCAACTACCATGAATAGGTAGTCATGCCCCTGCTGCATCCTTGGAAGGGCTCCTAAGAAGTCCATGGAAATACTTTTCTAAGGTTGGTTCGAAACCGTCAAGGGTTTGTACAGTCCCAATTTTTGATTGCTCGGCTTGGAACAGCTACACAACACGTAGCCTCTCACAAACTGGGCCACGTCCTGCTACATCCCAGGCCAGTAGATGTAGCGATGAAGATTCGCCACTATCTTGTTTACTCTGAAGTGGCTTGGACCTTTGAAGTATGCGTTTCTCGCATCCACTTCATCCGATCTGCAACTTTTGGTACACAGCTGTATATCTTTGTAGAGGAGCCTACTTTGCAAGGCAAACTCCGTGGATCTTCTCATCTTGACGTCCTACAAAACTTCTCGAAACTCCGAATCTGATCTGTGCATGTCGGTGTACTCCTCGTGCAACATCGGTTGGATCTACATAAAAGCTGATAAACACAAGGAGGCAATAGGAGGTCGAGATAACATATCTGCAAGCTTGTTTTGCACCCCCTTCTTGTACTTGATGATGATACTGTATTGTTGTAAGTACGTCATCCACTTCATATGTCGGGCTTGCTGCTGCTTGGTTTGTGTTTGGAGATACTAAAGTGATCAATGGTTAGTGTGCACCACCGTCTCCTTCCCGAGAAGGTAACATCGCCAATACTTCATCATCTGGTGTAAGGCTAGAAGTTCTTTGTCATACATCGGATAATTGAGCTGAGCACCTTGGAACATCTCAGAGTGATATGCCACAGGCCGACCATCCTGAAATAAGACAGCCCCATAGCATAACTCGATGCATCTGCTTCGAGCTCAAATAGTCGCTGTAGATTTGGCAAGGCTAGAACAGGCGCCTCGCTGATCTTCCTCTTCAAACGCTGGAAAGGCATCTTCACATTTTTTTCATCCACTCGAACTTGCTGTTCGTCTTCGTCAAAACATGAACAGGAGAAGCCAACACCAAAAATTCCGAATGAACTTTCGAAGATATTAGCATGCTCCTACAAAGCTTCTTATTCGGTGACAGTCCGAGGAGTGGGCCACTCCCGAATTGCTCTCACCTTGTTAGGATCAATGTGGAGCTCACCATCTCCCCCTACAAAGTCGAGGTATACTGGAGAAGATCGCCTAAAAACTCGTACTTCTTACGGTTCAACTGAAGTCGGTGCTGCTTCAACATCTCTAAGACCTTCTCGACGTGCTCCATGTGCTCCTCCCAGGAAGTGGTGAAGATCAGAATGTCATCAAGATATACAAGGACAAAGTCATCGAGAAAAGGTCATAGCACCTCATTCATCAGCTGCATAAACGTGGCTGGGGCATTACATAACTTGAACGGCATTACAAGCTATTCGTATAGCTCTTGCTATGTTTTGAAAGTGGTCTTCCAAGTATCCTCCTCTTGGATCTGCACTTGGTGATAACCCGACTTCAAATCTAGCTTAGTAAAAATCTTGGCATGTTGCAGCTGGTCAAGAAGATCATTGATGCAGGGAAACAGATAGCGATTTTTAATAGTAATTTGTTGAGTGCGCGATAATCAATGCACATCCGTTATCTCCCATCTTTCTTCGATACCAGCACCATTAGTGAACCGCAAAGGGAGCTACTTGGTTTAATAACACCGTTCTTGAGTAGCTCGGTCACCTGCCACTTGATCTCCTCATTCTCGATCATAGAGTTCCAGTACATGCCAATGTTATGCAGTGGTGCATCTGAAATGAGTTGGATCTTATGCTCCACTGCTCACCTTGGTGGTAGTTCCTGGGCCTCTTCAAAAAGCTCAGGATATTTGCCAAGGAGATGGGACATCCTGTCCTCTTCTTCTCCACAAGTTGTAGTTAACACAAAGACACTTTCGATAATCTAAGCTATTGGATGGATCAACAGTAGCACGAATTTCTGACAAGCATTCACCAATCGTTTCATCTAGCCAGCTGTCACCAAATCTGCTAGTTGGTATGTTCGTCCCGACTGATGATGAACTTTTTTTATCCTTGGTGAGCTCATACTCCTATGCTCGTCGATGAAAATGAGCATCCCGTTCATATAGAAATGGACTACCCAGTATCACCTGACAGATTTTCAAGGATACCACCTTGCACACCATTTCGTTGATATACCGATTAGTGATAGCAAAGTGAAGTTTGCATTATCGATCAACCACCTGGTTGACATCCTTTGTAATCCATCCCAACGAATAGAGGCATGGATGTGGCGTCGTCTCCAAGCCCAGCCTCTGTACAAGGCTTGCCGAGATTAAATTTTTCTGGCTGCCTGTGTCAATGATGGCACTGATGACCTCGTTCTTGACTTGGATGTTGAGGGTGAAGAGCTCTTCGATGGCATCCTCTTCGATCAACGGACTCGAGCCTGTATCTTTCGGCATGACCATCAGAGATAGGCTCAGATCTGCTTTTGTGATCGGTTTGAGCTGTTTGCCTTCACTTATCAACACAGTCGCCACCGTGTGCTTGGTCTTACCCTTCTCCCTTAGCCTCTTCGACAGCAGTTCCGAATGAAGCTTCCAATACTTGTCCCTCATGTGATATGTATATTTACAATAATCACAATACGGTTACTTTTATCCGAAGTCGAGGAAGAGTTACCTTTGTCACTTTTTTGCTGCACTTTTGGCATGACTTGGAGGGTCCCTTGGCATATCCTCCTGCATCTCTCTGTCCCATAGGTTTATTCTTCAATGCGATGGCCATGACTGTTGTACTGGCACTGGAGATGTCCATCACCTTATATAGGAAAAGCTCTATCTGAATTTGCTGATGTAGCCCTACAATATACTTTGTGAAGACATCTTCATTATCAAGAAAATACCCAATGCCACTGCTAGGCGTCGAAACTCAGTGGTGTAATCCTGTACCGACTGGTTCTGCCCTTGCCTTAAGTTGTGCCAGCATGTCCATCGATTCTGAGAGTACCCTATAGGATAAAACTCTTGATGTAGAAAATGCTTGAACACATTCCACCCAATCTCTGCATCGCCATTGGAATGGAGATATGCATTCCACTATGCTAAAGCGTGGTTGGTTAGTTTTAATCGAGCAAAAACCACCTGATCTTTACTATCATATTCATATAGGGTAAAATAGGTCTCCAACTGATCGATCCAGGTGTCTAGCTTTTCGGCATTTACTGCACCATTGAAGGAAGGGATGCCAATCTTCTCCTCGATCCTAAATGGCAATGGCTTCTTATTTGCTCCTATAGGGTCGATGTCAAAGTCTTTCCTCGACATACTTGCATGGTTCCTTGAAAGCCCTTTTGTGGGGTCACACGTACCTCCTCCTCTTCCATGGCTACCGCTAGCCCCATTGGTGAAGGAGGCAGCCGCTGTTGGTTCTTCTTTATATTTTCCACTCGAGCCATCATGGCTGTCATCAGATCTCCCATCCTCTTGATTTGTTAGGCCAACTCGTTTGTAGAACTATCTCCTCTTGAGTACTCATCTTCAACTGTGGTGGTCGGCAGTGTCTTGTCAAGACAGAAGGGGATTCATCGGTTGCTTGGCATGTGGACCTTGTGTTTACCATACACAGCCTAGAATCGGTGCTCTAATACCAAAAACCTGATCTGTATAGAACAAAGTTCAAGGAGAACAAACAATGGAAGAGAAAGCACATGAAAACTCCTCTACCATTCATTCTATTCTTCTTCTTTCCAATTATGGTATTTAAACCAAAAACTCCTCCCCAACTGAGAGTCCTGGCCTGTACAGATAAAGCTTATCCCCTATTAGGATTACTTTGAATAAATAGAATTATAATAGAGATGTACATTCGACTCATACATCAAAACAGATAAAATAGAATATAATAGAATACGTTTTAGATGAGGTTCTCTTGGTATCAAGCATCACACATGAAGGAACAGATCTGCATGTGACAAAAAAACTGACGGTCGAGGTAATGGAGGAAGCTCATGAGCCAATGGTCCGTACGTCAGTTTGCATGCAAACACTTCAGCTTTGGGTACTTCGGCTCAATTTTGGGTTGGCAATCTACATAGATATTTTAGCTCTGAACTGAGGTAAGCGATAGTACTTGATCCAAGGTAACCGAATAGGCTAAGTCTCTCGATCGAGGTGAATATTCTGGCTGAGGTGAAGCCTGGACTTGGCGTCTTTCTGATTCTCAATTTTCTGCTTGACTTTTCTCGGGTCATGCCCGGCTGGTGAAACGAACATCTCCTGGCTCCATGCTGAGTAGGATCATCATCGATCAGCTTCTTTCCATTCACAGATTGATATACCACTCTGCAACATAATTTTCAACATCATCATTTTTATATCATATTGCAGAAATGACATGAATACATAGTATACCTATCAAATTTCATTCATTGCAAGCATAACTCCTATCCAATAAACTAACTTCATAAGTTTGTCTCCTCTATGTCACCTCATACTTTCTATCTCCATTATCAATAGCCTTACACCACCTACTTTCAATTTATTTTCTCTATCTTTCTTGAATCTAAGAGCATAGTCTTCTATGCCACTTGTCAATTTCCTCCTTCTTTTTTACTATCCTTACCATTATTGTCCTCCTTATATCTTTAAGCATGTCAATAACTGGCTTCTCCCTTGTCCTAATTATGTATGAGTTGAATGTCTCTACTATATTATTGTCAACCACATCACACAATGGGAATGAACTGACAAAGGCCTTCACAAATTTTCTTGAGTTACTCTCCGTGAAGTCTCTCCATGCCTCCTCAGATACTCCCTTTATTTTATCCAGCACATCAAGTAAATCTCTTTCTGTGGTGTACTTTGATGTCCTAAAGAAAGTAGATTTCAGAATCCCACCCTTATATTTTTTCTCTAATTTCATAATATACCTTGCACAATGTCTATGCTCTGCATATGGCAGTAAATCAGCAACTGCTTGAACTAAATCCTGCTTAGAAGCATACAATAAAAGTTAGACATCAAAATAAGAAAAGCAAAAGTTATAAAAGAATGTAAACTTTTACTTTTGTTGATCATTAATAAATGTCTAACCCAATCCATCTCCAAGTTGTAAATCCTCAGCTAAAAGATTAATGAACCAAGACCCAGAATAGGCCTGCAAATTGTCAAGAAACCCTTTCAAGAGCTTCAAATCTTATGAACAACCTCTGGAAGTGGACCCCATCATCAATCCTATTAACTTTCAAATGATTGTGGTCCCCTTGTTGCTCCTTTTAAGCTCCTCATAGTAATCATATAACCTTATATAGTGCTTGTGATGGGACCCTCTAATCTTCTCCAATGTCATTTGTCTTACCCTTCAGCATTTGGTGACTATCACATTAACTTCATATTTTGTCCTGATATCATGCTTCATATCTCTTAGCTTATATATAGGACATAACTTTAGTTTCTCCAAAAATTTCATCGTAATCCATCGAGCAGTTATTTGTCTGTTCTTATGGGTCCTCACACATCTGTGCTCTCCTACATAAGTTTTAATTTATTTTTTCAATAGTATTTTCAAATGAACACCATACTCTAAAAGGATAATTATTGAAAGTACATTTAATCTCAGCTCTATTATTGAAAGTACATATCTTTGAGCAATACTGTACTTGATTACAATATCTTTGAATTCTTCAATTGCACTGAATGTCATTCTTTTACAAAACTTCATATCTCGCATGTTAGCTTTTGGGTTGAAATATGCCCATTTCTTCTTTCTTATAATCTCATCAGTCTCATTTTTAGAGCATGACACAGGAGTCTCAAATTTTGAAAAATCAAGATACTCACTATAGTACCCAGTATTTTTTCTACTTCATCTACACTAGCACTCTGATTGGTTGGTCCTGTAGTGACATCCATAAGTAGTGGCTGCTCTTTTAAAACCCACGAACAATATCATTTTCTTACTTCTTGCTTCCTTAGCTACTCTCCTTGCATTCCTCAGCTCTTCATCATCAGTTAGTAGATCAATAATTAAACTACCTTCACTGCTTGTTGATTCACTATCATTATCTGGGCTATAGTCAACATCTAAAGAAGTTTCAACCCTTCAAGACTTAAATGTCTTTGTTATGTTCTTGTTTCTTTTCTTTGAGCCCCAGTCATAGGTCTCTCTATTACTATATTTTTTTCTTTACTTTGAGCTCTAGCCCTGGGTCTCTCAACTACCTACTTTTCCCTTTGCTTTGAGATCTAGTTGTAGGTCTCCTAGCTACTTGCTTGATTTCTTTACTCTGAACCCTTTTTTCAGTCCCTTTTTCTACTATGCTTATTTATCCTCCATCTTTGAGTACTTCACTAACTGGTATATTGGCTTCAGTAACTGTAGCAATGGCTACTTGACTAATTAGAATATTGGGTACTTCAATGACTGAAATATTAATAGCTTCATCAGTATGGATATCTTCATCAACTAACTTTCATATTTCACATAAATATTTAGATACTTCATTATATCCAATGCCAATTCTATCATCTATTTAAGCTGATTATCTTCAAACAGCATCCTCATTCCTTGGATATCATCGGAACGGACATCCTACAGAATAATCTTAAGATTTTATCTACACATAATTCTCCCATCATATTAGTTAACTGCTTACAAGACATATTTTCTATATCCTGGATGTTATAAAATGTCATATTCCCTCCAAAATAGTAAATGTGTTCACCTTTGTTCACAAATTTTTCGTCATGATGTATAGCTACAATAAGATTGTCTATTCTACATGACATAAGAGGCAATAATCTCAAAACATATAAAAATTAGGTTTTAATCAAACAAAAAATTAATTTAACTTCACTTGTATAGTTAGGTCTAGAAAAGGAGAAACACTTTGGGATCATTTTTCTAAAATAACAATATCTTCAACATCCCATAAGATGATAATAGAGTCTTGGGACCATTTTCTGCTAAAAACTGAAAATCTCCTTGACGATACAATCTTGGGACCATTTTCTCAAGTCAAATAAGTGATGCAATCTCATTAAACTAACAGACCATGGAAAAAAAAAACCTAAGTGATATGTGCGGCACGCAAGAGAAATATTTTACCTTAGTGGTCGAAATAGAGAAGGGATCGAATCAATCACCACTGCTCCTCAAAATGTATATCAAATATAAAAGCTCGCTGGTCGAAATAGAGAAGGGATCGAATCAATCACCACTACTCCTCAAAATGTATATCAAACATAAAAGCTTGTCAGTTTCAATCGTCATATGAAAAAAAGATAACCGAAAGAAAAAGAACTGAAATCTTAACCGGAGAAAAGCTGTAAAAAAAAATTCACCTGTCATGTAAGCAGTCTCCACCACATCATCTTCCATTAATCATCACGTGATGAAACGTGATCACATCCAATCATTTTCATCGTGGTAATTAGATGAAAGTAATAGTCAAAAAAAAATTGAAACATCTTGAAAATTGTAAGATTTAGTTGCAACAAATAGGAATCCAGGGTAAATATAAAATTTTAAAAAATATAAAATTTTGAAATAATTAAGTCCACTATTTTTAATCTTAGAGGATGGCGGCGGCATGAGTAAGTCACCGGGTCGGGCGATGGGTTTCGAACCGATGCTGCTGCTGTTATGGCGGTAACGTTCCCACCCCTACACTCCGACTCGGCTCATATGGAGGAGTGCACCCTCCACCCCAGATGCCCTTTCGCATCTCTCTATCGTCCCGCGCGGACGCCACCACTCCCACCAAGTGCTAGGGCAAACCATCCAGACGCTCTCCCCTCTCGATCCATCATGATCCATTGCTCCTCTCTCCTTTTCCTCTCTCCCATCGCTCCCGAATCGCCGCCTGCTCTTGCTGGCCATTTTGTCACACGGGATTAGGGGCCAGCGTAGATTGTCGGCGCCCAATTGGATACGGATCCCCCCTCTCTCTCTTCCGTCTTTCTTTCTTCCGTTCGTTCGTTTCTAGGAGGAATCTTAGCGCAAAATCGGAACGTTTAAAGTTTCTTTTCTTTCTTCCTTCTTTTCGGATCTCCGTCTCCATTCTCATCCATCCCGTCCAGGTTCTCTTTCTTCTTTGACGGATTCGAAGCCCCTCCCCCTCTCCTCTTGCATGGAATCCTAGAAGGATGCTTTCGATTCTGAAGGCAAAGGGAGCACTTTGTAGGGTCTCTTTTGCTCACGCTGTATGGAATCGGAGGGGAACATGTCTGGTAACCGAGGGAACATGAAGGAGAGTAGCGTTGGGGAAGAGAGGGCGGATCGGGGATCTGAAGAGGCCTCGACAAGAGATGGCGATGCGCTGGTCGGTAGTTATGTGGGCAGTAATGTATCTCGAGCCACGAGGTTCCTCCTGGGGAAGGTCTCATCCTACGACGGCGGCAGAAGAAAGTATGGCGTCGTGTATGAGGATGGGCATCGCGAAGATTTGGAGCACCAGCAGGTGTACAAGATCCTCATGGTCGATGATGGGGGATCGAGTGTGAAGCTGAGCTGTAGGAAGAGGAAGCTGGACCAGTTGGCCTCCTCAGGGTCTGCAGACTTGAAGACGCCGCCAAGCGCAAGGTCGAGGAACAATGCTCCAGATGTCTCTGATGGAGCTGAAACCTCTTCGGTTAGCAGGTTGGGTTCCAACCTTTCCGATGATGCCGACTCTTCCAGTGATTCCTGTGACTGTGCCCGTCCTCCGGTTTCTGTGCCATCCATGGAGATCCAGATGTTGCCGCTGCCTCCGTCATCCGGTGACATTGCTGTTCCAGAGGAAGCGATCAGTTATCTATTTTCCGTGTACAATTTCTTAAGATCGTTCAGCGTCCGGTTGTTTCTGAGCCCTTTGGACTTGATGATTTTGTGGGGTCTCTCAACTTCAATACCCAGAATTCCTTATTGGATGCCATCCACGTCTCCCTCATGCGGGCTCTGAGGCGGCAACTTCAAATGCTTTCCTCAGAGGGCTCGGAACTAGCCTCAAAATGCTTAAGGTGAGTCTGCACTTCCTTCATCTCCTTATTTTTGAATACCTGTTAATCAATTTTCGAGTGCTTTGGACGTTAAAAGGTTTATCTTTTCCTTCTCTTTTACACATTATTCATAGACATCAAGATTGGACTTTGCTCGATGCATTAACTTGGCCAGCTTTCTTAGTGGAGTACCTCTACATAATGGGATACATGAAAGGCCTTGGTGGGAATGGATTCGGTACCACCCTTTCGGACAGTGAATATTACAGGCTTCCCGTGGCCATGAAACTCAAAGTTCTGCAAATATTGTGCGATGATGCCATAGATTCTGCAGAGCTAAAAACTGAACTAGAAACGCGGGAAAATGTGGAAGAAGAGATAGAATATGGTGTAGGTGTCAGCCTTCCTCCAGAGAGCGGGACAAGGAGGGTGCATCCCAGATATTTTAAGACTTCGACTTGCAAGAGTGTGGAAGCTTTGCAGAAGTCTGTTGAACCAAATAACCAATTCCAGGTTCTAAAGTTAAAGTGGAACCGGATTCGGATGCATCAGATGCCTCTCCTGATGGGAATAGCGATGAATGCAGGCTTTGTGGAATGGATGGGACTTTGATTTGTTGTGATGGGTGCCCCTCAGCATATCATTCGAGATGCATTGGTCTGAACAGAGCATTTCTTCCTGAAGGCATGTGGTATTGTCCAGAATGCACGGTGGACAATCTTGGCCCAACATCTTCCAGAATAGGAAGGGGTGTAAGAGGGGCTGAGATCTTTGGTGTTGATGTATATGGGCGGATGTTTCTGGGAACTTGCAATTATTTACTTGTGTAAGGCTTCTTTTGTCAGATAGAGTTTCTTAGCCTGATAATTTCATTAATTTTCATATCCTAATAAAATTTCGTTAGTGCTGCCATCGCTAGCTTAGCCTTTTTATGTTGCTCATCAGAAAAAGGGTTGTGAGTTCATAATAATTGGACCTGTTGCTGTGGTTTCCTCCGCTATTATTGCCGATCCTTTCATCTTCCTGGTTGAATTGCGCCTTTATATGTTTTAGGTCCATGGACTTAAGTATTATTCGTACTCGATTTGTAATACCACATCTGGATACCTACATGATGCAGGTGTTTTCTTCCACCTAATATACTATCTGTTAGCATGTTTATATACATTTATACATGACATTTGGATTCTTTTATCTGTATTTGCTTTATAGTTCCTTTTCTTTTTTGCTAATTTCTTTCTTGAAGTTTTATTTCATCAATCTAATAGTTCATTTCTTTCATTTTGTGATCTCGTAAAATCAATACCACAGGATTGGGACGTCATTGGATTCGGAGCCATTTTCTAGATACTACAATCATTGCGACATCATCAAGGTCCTAAGTTTGATTTGCTCAACAAGAGAAATCGCATCACTGTATTCTGATATCTGCAGGGCATATTAAAATATTGGGAGTTTCCACTGTCCAGTATGCAGATTGGAAAACTGAACCCATCAGTAATCAACTGATTGACAAGGAACCTGCCACATGTCACATTCCACTCTCCAACAGCTCAGTTAACGAAACTGTTAATTTCATTAATAATGCAGAAGGGGAGAACTCTGCTATTAACATAAAGGATAGCAATGCAGACAATAAGACAAACTTAAGTCAAAAGAATGACTGCAATGAAGCTGAGGTCAATGGCTCTGCATTGGACTTTGTGGAGCAGCCCAACTTTCCAGAGATGCAAAAATATGATTTGGCAAACGCTGAAGTATCTGCCGAGAAGACACCAGATGTTTCTGATAAATTATTGGTACCTCCAAAAGATGAAGAATTTACTTCCAAAAAAGCTTCTTTGCCAAACCCAAAGGGTCTCCCAGTTATCCAGACAAAGACCACCGAGCAATTTTGTGATGCATTTATTCTAACTGATGTGTCTTACTCAAACCAACCATTTCTGCTGAAAGATCAGCTGTGCAAGACACTGCAACTTGTGTTTCAGGAAATGAGAATGGAATATGCAAGGAAGATGCAGGTAGCTCTATTTTTTCAACAAAGAATGACTCTCTAAGTATATCTTATAAAGGCAAACATCAGACCCAAAGTTATGGTGAGAAATGCAGAATTCTAAGTGACAAGAGCTCAAGTAATTTAGCTCCCTTCAAGCCCCAGGCTTATGTGAACCAGTATACTCAGGGTGATATTGCTGCATCAGCAGCTGCTAATCTGGCTGTTCTGACATCTGAAGAGAGTAGGGTTCTGGAAGCTCATTTTTCTTCTAACCCTAGGAAAACGGTGAGTGCAAACATTACATTGCAAATGAAAGCATTTTCTGTAGCAACCATGCAGTTTCTCTGGCCAAATCCAGAGAAAAAGCTCATGGAGGTCCCAAGAGAAAGATGTGGTTGGTGCATTGCATGCAAAGGTGCAAGCACAAATAAAAAGGGGTGCTTGCTAAATTTAGCTGCCACCAATGCCATTAAAGGATCCGCAAGAATGTTAGTGGCTTTCGTCCAGTTAAGCATGATGACAGCCACTTTTCTATAATTGCTTCACGTATTGCAAACATGGAGGAGAGTTTGCATGGTTTATTAGTTGGTCGGTTGTCAGATGCACAGTGTAACCAACATTGGCATAAACAGCTAAGAGAAGCTTCCAGCTGCAGGATCCTAAAACTCTTGTTACTTGAGGTCAGTCTTTTTTTTTTTCTTTAATTCTTTTTTTT
>KE504634.1:557894-573599 GCA_000441515.1 Elaeis oleifera | reverse complement strand
AAGGGGGCCTCTTATTGGAGATGCTTGAGGCTCCATTGAAACCCTTGAGGTTGTGAGTTTTTGGGGGTGTGGAGGACGGGGTGGCGTGCTTCTTAAATGCCATCGCAACCATCGGAAATACTCGTTTGAGATCGTGAGGGGAGGAGGCTCGAACCATTGCTGGGGGTGGGAGGAGGGGGTTTAAAACTGAATTCAGGGGTTGGGTACCTTTTGGGTGAATTGGCACAAGGGCGGGGCAGGGGGGGGGGTGTGGGTTGCAGAGAAATCGAATTGGAGAGGTTTTATTGTACTGAAACAGGTGGGAGAGGTTTTATAACCGAACCAACTCGACTCAGCTGAACCGTTCCAACTAGGTGTTGGTTCGGTTTGGTTCTGCAAACCATGGATCTGATAGTCTCAAGGGCGTCAAATGAGCATACATAAAGCTGACCTCTAGTTGGTTGGATAAGGCTTGATGATTTTTGGACCCGTGCATATAACTCCTATTTTACAAAGGTAAGTTTGTTGCTGTATGGTGGAGGGTCAGCTATTGGGAATGCTGGGACGGGATTCGCAAGCCTTTGATCATGGAAGACTAGCTCTAATTAAAAGATTTTTACACCAACAATAATTTTAGTTAAAGAAGCAAAATAGCACAAAGAGAAGGCATGAGTCAGTTGAGACTTATTTCCCTTACCAGATTCAGAGAGAGGGGAGAGAGAGGGAGGGAGCCATCATGTACATGGAACTATAGCTTCGGAGAGTGCAGAGGATCTAGCAGTGAACACAACCAACATGCCAAATGGTGGCTATCATGTTCCTGATTATAATACCTAGAGATAGCAACTTAGAGCAAGGATGTCAGCATGTCACATTGAGGCCTCACAAGGCTTCACCAGTAAAAGGCTCAATAAAGTTAGCATTATACCAGTAGAGATAAACTATCAAGACCCATCATGGTTTATGCTTTATATTAGTCAAGTTTGTAGCATCTGTTCATATTTTGGACTTCTCTAATTGAGCGGCTATTTTTTTTCCTTGTCTGTAACTCATTTATGTGCCCTGTGAATCAAACAAAGGAGTGAATTTAGGTGAGAGAGCAGGATATACCTAAAAAGAAACAAAGCTCGAGCACCTTGGAAGCATTGCATAATTTTATTGAAACAATCTAAGCCCAGTTATTATTTGATTCTTGTTTTATTTGGTTTAACTTTTGTTCTGAATAATTTGACAGGTTTACTTCCAGTAGCGACACTATATAGGGGCTTTGAGGAAATGGTGAAGTAGCAACCAGATAACTTTGTTAGGATTATGTTGATTTTCTTAAAGATGGGGGACAAAGGAGTGATATAGAGTTGGTATATGAGAGCAAGAATGGGATTCTGGAGTTGGTGTGATGCTAGAAAAGATCCTGGCCTATGTTACACAAACTTAGGTTTGTGTGTCAGGTGCAGGTTGTTTCTAAGTGTTGGATCCTTTTGATATCTAGGATTTCGTCTGGTGGAGCTATGTTTGAGTGTCATACCAATGTCCTAAGTGTTGCATGTGGATACTTTAGGCTAAATCGAAGGGTCTGGGTAAACCTGGCTATCAAGTTCATGTGTGGGAAATTTGGTCTAGAGTGTTCACAAGTTCATGGGCATTTTTGGAACTTAATTTGAACTATATGGACATAGACTCTCAACATGGGTGGATAACCAAATTTGGGTTAAGACCGTGCTTATGTTCATGTATGTATGAAAGTACAAAAATAATCCAGAGAACTGGCCACATACTTAAATTATTGGAAAGTTTCATGAGTATTCATCATAAATAAGTTCTAGACAAAAATGGGTATGAGTTTATATTGGAAGTTGCAAATTCAACCAAAACTCGTAAGCTGTTGTATCTTCTGTTGTTATGCCATTGTAATTTTCATCACTTGAATAGTCTGAGTGTGATTTATGATCTGTGTTGCTTATCAAAGATGAATGGATGAAAAATAGTAATGCTATGAATGTAATATGTACCGGTCATGCTTCCTTTAAAAAAATGGGGGTTCAGGTACAAAACACAGAAAATCCTGAAACTTGGGAATGCACTTCCATTTTTCCCTTCTAAACAAATCATTGATAGTGCTTTTTTGGCTAGTGTACAGAGATTAAAAACCATATTTTGAATTATCTCCTGCCATGTTCCATTGATTACATTAGTTGCTATTATGGCATATAGTTGCTTGCGGCTGTAAATGGTGATGTTGTGTATAAAATATGTGAAGTTTATTATTTTGTGCGAACTAATTTACCAGTGGAAGTGTGAAAGAAGAATTGTCATTCAACCTTATAGTCTTCACTATTGAAAACTGACCCTGACTTTTTTGGCAGCTTGAAAAGAGTATTCGTGGGATTGCTTTTCATGGAAGCTGGTTTAAACTGGTGGATGATTGGTCGATTGAGTTATGCACAGAATCTGCTGGTATATTCCGCATGGGATTAAATCAAAAACGTGGGCCCAGTGGGAAGCGAAATAAGCGACAATCTGTCGCATCTGATTCTGCACTATTCTCTTCTGATGATAACTGGAAGGATGTGCAGTGGTGGCGGGGAGGAAAGCTTTCAAAGATTGTTTTCCAGAAGGGGGCTCTTCTGAGTGCCCTAGTCAGGAAAGCAGCCCGTCAAGGTAAATGTTGCCCTGTCGAGTTTTTATGTTTCATTGTCCTTCTAGTTTCAGACATAAAGCTGATGATTGCTCATATGCATCTTTTATGCCAGGTGGTATAAGAAGGATATCCTGTATTTCTTATCCTGAAAGTTCTGAGCTTCCTAGAAGAAACAGGCAATCTGCTTGGAGAGCTTGTGTAGAAATGAGTAAGAATGCATCTCGGCTTGCTCTTCAGGTTTGTTCTCTATGCTATTATCCTGTCAGATTTTGTCATTTCTTTGGGATCATTTCAGTAACCCTTCCTTTAACAAATTTGATTTCCAATCAGGTGAGGTATCTTGATGCTCATATAAGGTGGAAGGACCTTGTACATCCGGAGCAAATCCCTTTGGGTGGGAAAAGTTCAGATGTTGATAGTGCTGTTTTTAGAAATGCAGTCATATGCAATAAAAAGATTGTTGAAAATAGGATGATATATGCAGTTAAATTTCCCAATCAGAAGCATCTTCCCTTGCATGTAACAAAGAATATTCTAGAAGCAGGGAATATCCAGGGTGAAAATGGCAACTGGTGGTTCTCTGAAAATCATATTCCATTATACTTGATAAAGGAATTCGAAGAGAGAGTTGGTGTGAAATCCTCACCTTGTTCAACAATCTTAAACTCGCATTATTTGCTGAAGTTTCAGAAAAAACAATCGGAAACACGTCGTAGAGATATTTTCTTATATCTTTTGCACAAGGGAGAGAAGCCCAGCAAGTGTTCATGTGCATCATGTAAACGTGATGTTCTTCTAAGGTAATTCGTTGTTTTATAGTGTTTATAATTCTTGTCAATCGTCTAAAAAGGAATTTACAGTATTGTTCTCCCCCTTGCTAACTGTTATTTTGCTGTTGCATGTTTCTTGTATATTTTTAATGTGATTTAGGGATGCTGTCAGATGTAGTTCTTGTCAAGGTATGGTCATGCTTGCCATTCCATTTCTTCTGTTTACATTTTAGGAACAAAGTGGTGGGTAATTTAAAACTGGGATCAGATTAAACATTTTTCCCTGAATTCCAGGTAATTGCCACACATATTGCTCAATATCTTCAGTTGCTGACAAGATTACTGATCCAGGCTCCAATATCACATGCAAATTATGTTATCATACTAAATCTGCTACACTCAATGCAAGTCGAAGAGAGATTCTAAACAGTCAGTTGCCTTCTCAAAGGCAAGATCGGTTGGTGGCAGGTTCCACATTCATGCTAAAGATTGGGTATCCTCACACTGCACGATCAGTTGGTAAGGCAGAAGCTCATCTAGAATAAGGCCTTTAGCTTCTGGTCCTAACTCAGGACGCAAAGCTAAACGTACTGGAGCATGTCAGTCATTTGGTCTTATTTGGAAGCGGAACAAAGGTGATGAGTCTGGCCAGGATTTTAGGGTTGAAAATATCATTCTCAAAAGCAATGAGGGCATGAGTTCTCCGAGAAGACCAATTTGTTGCCTCTGCAATAGTTCTTACCGTTCAGATCTGATGTATATCTGCTGTGAGAAATGCCGAAGTAAGCCTACAACCAATACATAAATTTACCACTTTTTGAAATACCTTCCCCCATGAGTTATCTGAGTTCTTTGTTATTGGCAGATTGGTACCATGCAGATGCTTTGCAACTCGAGGAAGCTCAAATTTTCAATTTGTTAGGATTCAAGTGCAACAAGTGCCGGAGGAAAGGCTCACCGAAGTGTCCTTATGTGGATCCAGATTATAAGAAGCCAGAACCGGAACTATTGAATAATGGACACTCTAACAAAGGGACTACATCTGATGTCCTTAGATTGGCACATTCGACTTCTCTGGGTCCTCTCTCAGGAGAGGAAGATTTGGTTACAGTGGATGATGATTCCCTGCTTTATTCTTTTCAAAGAGTTGAGCCAATTGTGGAGCAAACACTGGAAACCAAAATCCAACTGAATGGATCTGGATCATCGTCCCAAAGCCAGCAAAAATTGTCTATCAGAAGGCCCCAAGTAAAGCATGGAACTAATGGGCTTTATGCACCTCAGAATGCCAACTCTAATTGCACAACATCTTCTGAGAGCCAGTGTATAGGGAGAAACATGCCCCATGTAGAGCAGCTAGAAATGAATTGTCTCCAACCAATGAAGCAAACTTCGTAAGTGCTTCTGAGAAAGCATCATCCCCTTTATTGCAATGGAATTCTATGAAGATTGTGATTGTGGAGATGTGGGTTTTGACAATGACAACATTAGTTACCCATGGCATGATGCAGAAGGTGGGAACTCCGAGGATATGGAATATGAACCACAGACATACTTCTCATTTACGGAACTGTTGGCTTCTGAGGATGGGGAGTTGGATGATCAAAATGATATGCCTGTGGATGCGTCAGAGAACGGTTGCAACCCCAGCAGTTGTGATGAATTTGGAACTGCTTATCGGGAAGTGCCTCCTTCCAATTTATCAGCAGTGGATGTGGGGGGGTCTGCACATACCTACTTGGCTGCCAATGACACTGCACTTGGTGGTGTGGAGTGTCAGAAGTGCAAGCTCTACCAGCCCTCTCCTGATCTCACATGTGAAGTTTGTGGGCTGCAGATACATTCACATTGTTCGCCTTGGGTTGAGAGCGAAGAGCCTTCTGGGGATACCAAGTGGAGATGTGGTGATTGCCGGGAATGGCGGAAGTCTAACAATATTGGTAGTGTGGTTCAGGCTTCATGAATGAAGGTTCTGTTGATTTGACCAGTATATGATTCCGGGAGAACTTGAGGGCGCCATGTTGGACGCTTGCAGAGTCTCGGTGAAAGAAAGGCCGCGAGAGTGCGTGTCGGGAAGGTAAGCAGCTGGGCTAGAGCTGCTTGTTGTCGATGTTCTATCGGTGGTTCCCTGCTGTGAATTTGCTGATGGAATGACGCAGCTTTTGCTCATTTTGAATCTCCATGTTTCTGACGTCTAGCTATGATCACCGGCTAGTTGGTTTTAACCATGGAATTAGTTCGGTGATGCCGGCCAAACAAGCAATGTCGGACACGAGAATTTGTTGAACTGCATATAAGAGAGGGTTAAGCGTTAAGAGAGGTATTAAACTTTGATAAAATCAATTGACAGAATTTTGAATGTAATTGGTTAGGAGAATGGATTGGGTTTTGATTTTATCGGTGGGACCATTTCCTCTGCCAAGAATTTCTGCTAGCAGCTAAAGGTAGTTAACATGTAGGGATGTCAACGGGTAGGGTAGGATACGGGCTTTTGCTAAATCCTTATCCTACCTACCTCCTTATCCTCCTACCCACCATCCAATTCTATTCATCACAGCGGATAAGGATTTTAAATTCTTATCTTATCCATGTAGGTGGTGAGTGATATTTTATTTTATTCACAATCCATTAAAATAAATATACAATATAAATATCAAATCAAATTTGTTTCAAATTTATTAAGTTTTACATCTATTTTAAATCAAATAAGTTCTAAAATCTGTTTCAACTATCATTACACAGCAAATTACACAGCAAACAGATACATATTATAGCAAAAGAAATTTTAAATTCTTAACAGATTTGGTATATATATGTAGATATATTTATAAATATGTTATTATGGAGGGATATTTTAGTAAATATATATACATAATGGGTCGGGTAGGATAGGGTTTAGGGGTAAATTCACAATCCGATTTTATTCGGTTTTCAAAATCAAAATCTTAATCCAACCTATGGTAGGTTTTTAAAAAAAAAATCCGGCCTTACCCAGCGGATAGGGACGTATACCCATTGGCATCTCTATTAACATAAAGGGGGGCAAAAAAAACTAGTTACCTTGTGTTATCTATATGCAAACTTGAAAACAACTTCTAAAATGAGTCTCCTCCTATTTTCATATAAATTATTTTATAACAATGATATTTATAGCAATATCCTTTAAAAAATGTCAAGAAACAAAACAACATCTAAATATTTTTTAGCTGCCTTCTTGACCATCACTTAGATATGATGCAGCTGCCAGCTACGACTGAATGGTGAGGCCATAACGTACCGATCTTATTTCTAATTTTTTTGCTTGATCTAGTTTTATCACGCACTAGTCTATAGAGTAACTTTAGCACCATCTGAGGGCTCACGTCATGTGCACATCATATTTGTTTGTTGGTGTTGTTGCCAAAATCTGGTGGGCTAGGATCATCAGGAGGACGTTGTTTGATCCATGATGGTAAAATACAATCTATCTTGGAGTCATGGATCTACATACCAAAAGATAAAAAAGCTCACTGGATTGACTCCGACCGGACCCTTCGATGCTTAAGTCAGATCTATATTTGGAAGAACAGGAATAATGAGATTATAATAAAGAATTATAATATAAAATATTATCTTATTTTGATTGGTCTGGTTTGGATAATCTTATTCTTTTCATTTTGACCTTCTGATGAGCTTGACCTTCTTGAATTTCTGATGAGGTTGACTTACTCGGTCTTCTAATGAGATCATACTTCTTGACCTTCTTATGAGGTCGATTTATTCGACCTTCTGATGAAGTCGACATATTCGATTTTCTGATGAGGTCGACTTATTCGTTCTTTTGATGAGGTCGGACTTTCTCGACCTTTTTATCTTCCTCAGCTTTCTCGATCTTTTTAGCCTTTTTAGCTTCTCGACCTTTTCAGCCTCCTCAGTCTTCTTAGTATTTTCATTTTTCTCGATCTTCTCAACTTTTTCGATCTTCTCAGCATTATCAGCTTTCTCGATCTTTTCAGCCTCTTTAGCCTTCTCAGCCTCTTAGCTTCCTCGATATTCTCAGCCTCCTCAGTTTTCTCGATCTTCTCGGCCTCTTCAACTTTTTCAGCCTCCTCGGCCTTCTTAGTCTCCTTGGCCTTCTCAACCTTCTCGACTTCTTCGACTTTTTTAGCTTCCTCGACCTTTTCCACCTCCTCGGATTTCTGATAACCTGTGGCCCTGCACTAAAAAAAAATAATATAATGGATAAGGGCTTATGAGCCTCCCACCAAGAGAGCTTTGAGTTATGAGAGTCTTTTCCTTTCAAAGTCTGTCTTTTTTGGGATCCTTTAGCCTTGTTTATATAGGTGTAAAGCAATAATCGGTTATGCTTGGAGGTAAAAATCAAGAGATGAGAAATAACTCCCTCATTATGAGCCATTATCTGCTTTCTTTATTTGAATTAAATTTGTCAGAATTATCCTTCCATTTTTGGATTCCTCTTAATAACAAATATATATAACTGCTCAGAATCAAACCTTTATAAAATTACTTGCTACATGTCCATTTATAATAGAGATACTGATTTATATGCCATATCATATGCCCTCTACTTTCAAATCTGAGCTATTTTCTTTGGTTTAGGTGAAGGAATAGTCGTATTACAATTGTCCCTATTCATGATTAAAAATTAAGTATTATTAAAATAATTTGGTGATGCTTGTACTTTTTATGAGACTGGTGCTTAGCCGACCAAATTGAATTATCCCAAGCCAAAGCTCGAATCTTTATTAGATCAGTGCTCAGTTGACCAAGTCGAATCATCCCGAGCCGTAGCTCGTACTTGTCTTTAGGTTGATTTTCTTTCGACCAAGTGGAATCATCTCAAGTCGGAGCTCATACTTATCGTTAGGATGGTATTCAGCCAACCAAGTCGAATTATTTCGAGATGGAGCTCATAGTTATCGTTAGGTCAGTATTCAATCGATCAAGTCGAATCATGTCGAGCCGGAGATCATACTTATAATTAGGTCGGTGTTTAGCCGACCATGTTGAATCATCTCGAGCCGCAGCTCGTACTTGTCGTTAGGTCAGTTCTCGTCTGACCAAGTGGAATCATCTTGATCGGAGCTAGTTGATTATCTGTGTAGTCAGGATTTGGAGGTCCCAACTGAAGCCGGGGTGACCTTAGTTGATCTTCCTTAGTTACTTGGATGGATCAGATCTTTAGTTAATTTTTTATTCTCTTTGCTTCCGATGTTTGGCTCACTAGGTCTTCAACTCAACTCATTTTTGATATGAGGAGCGATTCGTAGAAATCTTTCTTGGTTGAATGAGGTCGGTGTCAATTGGATTTCTCCAAGTTTGTAGTAGCTCGATATGATCTGATATGGATCTTTTGTTGCTTCACATTGAATATTGTTCTTACAATAGGAAGACACAAAGAAAGTGAAATAAAGGGCTGAAGAGTCAGCTCCCTATTTGGCACGTCAAATTATTGCTACCAAAATTCGATCGGACTAGGACCATTAGGAGGATGTTGTTTGATCTACGATGGTGAAATACAATCTGCCTTGAAATCACGGATCTGCATATCAAAAGATAAAAAAGCTTGTCGGGTTGGCTACGACTAGATCTTTTGATGTTTAAGTCAGATCAGACTTCGAAAGAATAGGAATAATAAGATTATAATACAGAATTATAGTATAAATATTATCCTATTTGGTTGGTTTGGTTTGGATGGCCTTATCTCTTTTATTTTAGTTTTCTTGGTCTTCTGATGAGCTTGATCTTCTCAGACTTCTGATGAGGTCGACTTACTTGACTTTTTGATGAGATCAAACTTACTGATAAAGTCGACTTACTCGATCTTCTGATGAGATCAATTTACTCGGCCTTCTGATGAGGTCGATTTATTCAGTCTTCTGACGAGGTCAGACTTCTTCGACCTTCTGATGAGGTCGACTTATTCGGTCTTCTGATGAAGTCAGATTTTCTCGATCTTCTAATGAGGTCGGACTTTCTCGATCTTCTGATGAGATCGATTTACTCGACCTTCTCAGCTTTCTCAGCTTCTTTGACTTTTTCAGCCTTTTCAGCTTTCTCAGCCTTCTTAGTTTCCTCGACCTTCACAGCTTTTTTAGCTTCCTTGGCCTTCTCAGCCTTCTCAATTTCTTCGGCCTTCTCAGCCTTCTCAATTTCTTCGGCCTTCTAGGTCTTGGATTTTTAATGACCTATGAACCTACATTAAGGAAAGAAAGAATATGATGGATGAAGATTTATGAGCTTCTCACCATGAGAACCTTGAGTTGTGGAAGTCTTTTCCTTTCAAAGTCTGTCCTTTTTGAGGTCCTTTGGCCCTGTTTATATAGGTGTGGAGCAAGGATCGATTATGGTTGGAGATGAAAGTCAAGGGATAAGAAATAACTCCCTCTTTATGAGCCATTACCTTCTTTCTTTATTTGAATTAAATTTATCATAATCATTCTTCGTTTTTGGATTCTTCTTAATAGCAAATATACATAATCGTACAGTTCAAATTTTTATAAAATTACTTGATACGTGTCTATTCACGATAGAAGAACTGATTTATATGTCATATCAGTTAGTATTTTTTTATTCAAAATTAAATTTTATTTTTCACCCATTTCTTGGGATCTGTTTGGGTGTGCCAAAGAATCATGATATTTTATGTTTAACATTATCTATCATAATCCACTGACATGGAGTTTCTTGATTACGGGATGAGCCTCAAAAGTCCCAAGGATATAAATTTAGAAATCAGCACGTTGGTAGGACTTTCCAATTTTATTTTTTCTCTTTTTATCATGTGCAGAATTTTTCATTCTTGAACTTTCTTTCGTAGCAAGCAAGCACCTCCGTAAAAATCTCAAGTGCTAAAACTCAAGAATTTTGGATTCATAAAGAGAAAATCAGGATTTTATTTTTTTAAAAAATCTAGAATCAAGCTATCAGGCTGACTTTTTAAACCCACAAATCTCCCCGAGAACGGCCCGAATTTACTTTGGCCCAGCCTGCAGCCCAACAATGCTAAGAATCCAGAGCCCAGAACTAGACCCGTATATGTATGCGCATGTACATAGAAGACGGTGGTACTGGTACAAGTACGCGTATTGGCGGCGGCATTAGGCGTCACGCTTGGAGGAGAAAGCGGCGATCACGTGGGCATCAAGGCCGCGACGGAAGGGAACCGGGGAAGGGCAGAGAGAAGGGAAGGAGATAACGCTTCCGCTTCCGCTTCCGCTTCTTTCGTCGGTGGTGCGTGTCCCCTCCTCCTCTCCTCCATCGCAGGCACGCACGCACGCATCTCAGTCTCCCTCCCTGCCTCCCTCCCATCCCTCCGTTGGTAAGAGCCCCCTCTTTTGTGTATATCTTATCTCCTCTTTGATTTTGTTCCATTCGTCTGTGTTACAAATGATATCATATGATACGATTTAGCATTATCAATAATCTCAACGAGGGGAAGAAGAAAGGATAGAGAATAAAGCGCATCATACCTTCCTTCCTCCTTCCGGTAGGTCGATAGGTCGATCGATCGCGTTGCATCAGAGAAGAGAGAAGAGAAGTTAGCGATGGAGGGCGTCGGGAGCTGGGACGCCCTCGAATGGACCAAGATCGAGGTTTCTCACCTTCTCCTTCTTTAGAATTTCCTTCCTAGGGTTCCTTTCGTCCTCGCTTTTCGCACGCGTCTTTTCAGCTCTCCTCATGCCTCTTTGCTATTGCAGCCGGTTTCTGGGTCGGCTTCGCATGGCATGGCCGAGTTCCTGTTGGAAGCCGAGGAGGTAATCGTCCAGGTACGCCCCCCCTCCCTCCTCCATCTCCACCTGGATGTTACTTCTAATTTATCATCGACGGACTTGGCGGTTTTCTTGGGATTTCGAAACGTTTCAGTGCGTTTTTGCCTCCTCTAACCCTATCGGGCGTGGGCATGAACCCCGTGTTATTCAGAGCTTCACGCATGGTTTAGATTTTGCGTCGGCTTTCGCCGTTGTGTATGTATGGTGGGGCAGGCCCCGACACAGGACATAGCTTCTGCTGTAGTCCGGAGCAGTGCTTTGGAAATTCAACATGACCTTTCTCATATGCATACGATTCAAGGTGCTGAAAAATCATCATATAGGATGCCACCAGGGGATTTCGTAACCCACGGCTTTGCTGCTGGTTGTAGAATATCAAATGTGGAAACATCTGCACAGGAAGGTGTTATCGCATCACTTCAGCAAAGCCTATTGATTGTCAATAGGACTCTTCTCGCACCTTGGACCTGTTGGCTTCTTTCCATGATCTTGGAACTTATGTTGCTTCTGGCTGCTGGTTATAGAGCAGCAAATGTTCAAAATCGACCTGGAAGACGTTATCATGTTCTTTGGGAAAGTTTATTGATAATTGATATAACCCTTGTCATACCTTGGACCAGCTAACTTCTGTATTAAGTTTCTTAGGAATCCTGACCTGCTTTGCCATCCTATTATGCTTGAATAATAATCAAGTGCAAGCTATCTAGGAGATTCTGTAGCTTGCCCCATGATGGGTGGGCCAGTTGAAAGGATGATAAAATTATCTAAGTAAACCCTGTTTCCCCATCTATGTAGGTTGTTAGCCATTTTTGCATTTTCTTGTGATAATATTTGATGAATCCTTTGAATTCAAATTAGAGCTATCTTTTTAAATCAAAGGCATGTATTATAATTACTGTAAAATGATTAGCAGAGTTGATTCCATTAATGAATTTTGGTACAGAGCGCTTTGATTATTTTGGTTTCTGCTGATAACTTGTTCTTCTAATTACTGCTAGGGTCAAGGTGTAGTTCTAGTAAATACGAATGAGGCAGGTACATTATCAGTGACAAATTTCCGCCTTCTTTTGTGGTAAGGAATGCCAATTCTATACTGCCATTTTTTACTTTGGAAGATGCCTTGGTTTAATGCACACACAGCAAACCTGTAGAGACTAGAAACACTAAAATATTTACACTTTTTTGGTATCTTGCCTGCTGAATGGTCATTGGGTTTGAAATTAAATAAAGATAAAGTATGTATATTTTTTAAAATGTATTATTGGTCATAATTAAGGTGTGGTATCATCCTCTTTTGCTGTAATTTTGTGCTGGATGCATAAATCATTATCCTTTTAATAACTCTCATTCTCCATTTCACAACATTGTGGCATAGGCATTCCAATCACATTGCTTTCAAGTTTAAAGAATTTTGAGCCCCAATAAACTTTTGACATATAAACAAAATGGATGTGGTTAAGATATTGGAACTAGGCAAGTCTTATTGCTCTACCATGGGGAAAGAACCTTCCAGTGTTCTCAAGAAAAAAAAATTCTAGCAATCTCTGTTCTTGGTTTTCTTAAAAGTAGGAAAATCAAACCCATTTCCTCATAACTGGATATCAATGCACTCTTTATTAATAACATAAAAATGCATTAACCTCTCGTCTCTAATGTGGAGAAGATAACATCGTTATCCTCATCATTTTATGTTTCTTCCCACCATCCACCCATTAACCTTGTCTTCTCAAATGTGGAGCTGATATCATCATCTTTAGCATTTTACAATGCTTCCCACCATCCACCCACCACTTCATTGGAAGACTTATTCTTTGGATCTCTGATTTGATTTCACAATCGGCTGCCAGCAACTGCTAGTTCACTGATGTTAAAAGCATATTACATACAATTTATTTCTCGTAACCTCCTTATTGTTATTTCTTGTTTTTTACATATCTTTTTCCGTCAAAGAAGTTTTAATTATGTACTTCTTACTATCTCTTTGTGTTCTTAACTTGGCTCTACATGTAACTTGTTTGTATGCTCTGATCCACCGTAGAAATCTAGATCCTGACTGAGTCCAGGTCTGGAGAAATGGATTTAAATATATGAAGAATTCTGTGATTTGTTGTGTCCAGAATCCTAATTATGTGATTTCTAACTTTTATAGAAGAAAGGATTAAGAAAAAGAGAGAAAAAAAAATATAGAGGAGATGATTCTTTCTTTCTGCATAAGAGTTTCTACAATTACAGCTATGTTGACTGCTCATTTTCTTGGAATTTCCTTATTGCCATATTCTGCAATTTATCAGTACTAAATTTGGCCAATCAATTTGACAGACTCCCTTTATTTTTTTTCCTGGAATATATTGGGCTGCATACAGTATCCAGTTTTCTTAACCCCACCTCTGCATGTGAGAAAATGAGACAAGAAAGTTTGTAGGTCCTTTATCTTAAATTTAAGTAAATAAGCTTTTGAGAAAATGAGATAAGAAAAGCTGTATGATCTCTGTCTTAAATTTAATCAAAATCAGCTATGAGATCTGCACTGGTACACAATTAAGGGCCATTAACTCTAAAGATTCACCCTGATCATTGTACCCTCGCCTTACATTGTGATGACATTTAAAATTGACATTAAAACCTACAATTCATATATTGTTTAAATTAATCCTCATACACAGCTATGACAAGGAATCTGTTGTTCCTTAAAAACCAATTCCTCCTGCCTTTTTCATCCATTGCTCAGCTCTCTTTGTTTCAATCAACTACCCTTGGTTAAATGGAGCTTGTTGCTGAATTGCTTTTGCTTGAGTGCCAAGCAACCTTTACTGCTGTTTTCAATTCTCTCTTATCATCTTCTTGTTTCTTTGATAATGCTTAATTGTGCTTGCTTTGGACTTGATTTCCATTTAGCAATCTGAATCCCAAAAAAGGCTGCACTATGCATTAGAAATTGAAGTTTGTTTTCAGTTGCCTTTATGTTATGCATGTATGACCGCCTAATTTGGGCCATATATTATTTCTTATATTTCTCTTCCTGAAATTCTTTTTAGAGTGAGGTTTCCAGGGACATAATTGAACTTGGCACCATACCATTGGCAACGATTGAGAAGTTTGGTAAACATGTAAGATTGCTCAACAACTTGATACTATTTGCTTTTCTATGTTTTCTACTTAAAAATTGCATCATGACCTGTGAGCAAGCATTCTATAATCTGCATATGATGTTTATCTTCTTTAAATCGCTGCGGTAATTGTACTGAGCTTGTTTTACACTAGGGATGCAAATGCGTTGAATTGCCTTTAACTTGAGCTACAAACTAACATGTATGATCTGGTTTGTACCCTAATCTGAGACATGGTCTTGGTTCCAAGGGATAACTGCTTTACTGTGTGCGCTGGGACTAAGTCAAAAAAAAAAAAGGGGGGAGGAACCGGGATGAAAGTTATGAATGACATGGACTAGACCTCGATGAATGATACTGCCTTTAACATCTCTTCTGAGAAGAAATTATGTTTCACTTAATCTGCTCCCTTTCTCTTCTGGTTGGGCCAGTGTTCAAACTTCAAAGATGTGGACCCATTTTTAAGTGATCTCTATTCCCTTGCTATCCCAACTTGAGATGGAGAAACATAAAGCAGAAAGTTAGCTGTTTGTTCCAAAATGACCAGTGTTCAAAGATATGGTCCCATTTTTAATATTTGAATTATTAGTGAGGGAACATTTAAAATTCAGTTACTTTTTAGCATCTTATTTTATGCTTTACTTGATTTAAAATGGCAAGCTGTATCAGAACTTGTGGCGTTACTTCTTTTGGTTATCCAATGCTTATGTGCTATATCCATTATATATTTGGTTTACTATTTTTAGGATTTTAAGATGCTTCATACTTGTTCATATTGTGATCTGATAGCATAAAATTACAATCTTGAATTTTACTGTCAGAAATTTTCATGGGAAACTATGTCAAGCTAGATTTTGGTCATTTCAAGAAGTTCATTTTGGCATCGTACTGCTAAGATCTCTGATATTGTTGTGCAGGCATGCATGGCCTTATAAAAGTATATTACCTGGTTATGGTCCTGGCAATCTGCGATCCTAGGAAGTGTAAATTGGGTTGGGATAACCTTTAGCTTGTCTTTTGCCCAAAGAAGTTGCCTCAGGACTCTAACCTGCATCACTGCACTTCTCAGCTTAATCCTTTTACCGTTGCACAAAGCAATGACCTCTTATACTTTCGTTCTATTAAGGCTAAAAATTGGGATATACATTACAATGTTGTGCCCTTGTGATGCCTTTGTGCATGCCAAACTTGAGTTAAAAGTGGATAGGCATGCTAAGCATTTAATGTTATGTAATTTGAATGTATATAAAGTTTTCACCATTTAGTGAGTTACTTATCTGTCAGTTGAAATGTTTAGATTGTGAAGGTTCCTTCAGCTCCACGCCAGCCTGATAAGACACCATCACGGCGCCTTCTTCAAGTTATTGGTATGCTCATAGACTGCTTGTTCAGCTAAACTATATATATATATATATATATATATATNTATATATATATAT
>KE504634.1:530808-542941 GCA_000441515.1 Elaeis oleifera | reverse complement strand
ATATATATATATATATATTTATAATGTTGTATGCACATGTTTCTATAAATCAGTAAAAAACAAGCGATTGATCCAGGCACCTATGATTTTAATTTGAATTCAGTGTGCTCTAACCTATACCATATTGAAAAGAGCGACTCTTTGGGTCTCATGAATGGAATATTATTAGATTTACAATAAAACTTTGTTATGTAACAATCATCAATGTGGTTACTATTGGAAGTAAAACATGCACATAACTGATCTCAATCCCCTATTCGGCATCCAAATCCAAATGTAATAGGATCTTTCTAATGCCCCAAATTTATTCAATCTTTTCACCCCAATCTATTATCTCCGATTTTAATTTATTATTATTTATTTATTTTATGTGTTTTGTAATACTTTTTATCAAATATATTTTTTTGCTTCCAAATGAACAAGTCATGTGCCTATATGCTAGTCTTCTACAAGTAATGAAGAGTATGTAGATATCATAAACTCAATAATAGCAGCTATGTGCAAAAATCCAATGGGAGAATAGCATTACCAAAATGGTCATCCAACATACCAAGTTACCAAAATCAATCATGTCCAAGCCATTTAGTCTAGAAAATATGCAAACTCCAAATCAACACAAAAGAGAAACAATGGATTGCTGAGGCAAGTATTTCAGGTTTCCAGCCCTTTGAAATGCTAAGTTTTGAAACATTGGATTAGTAAGGCAGCCCAAAGGCCACCTGGTCATTAAGTTCGTTGCATTGTAAATTGATGTCAAGTAATATAGTATTTAATGCCACTAGCATTTTAACTTAAAGCAAAAAGAAGCTAGCAAATGATGGTTGGTCCTCATCATATATCGGCTTGGTCAAGTTTTAATTCATCATGACTCATTTAACTGAGTGACAACCCGTTCCAACTTTGCTGAGCTAAGATTTTGAACAAACAAAATTAAGAATGTGACTCGGCCATTTTTGTTGACTCACTGATTCAACCAATTCATGAAAGACTTCTCCAGAGTAAATTTTCTTATACTAGCATCATCGTGACTTTGACTGGGTACCCTTAGTTTGTGACTCGATTTGGCCTAGTCAAAAGTTTACTCATTGAGTTTCCCATTCTTGGTGAGATGGGAAGGGGCTCAAAGAAGTTGGGTGGATTGGGGTTTGTGGAGGTGAAAGAGAAAAGTGATGGTTGAGACTGAAGCATATAGACTAGAGAAGCTTGGGTCTTGACATTATGGGAGTGACAAACTGGGACTTGACGGCTGGGCCCCAATAACAGTTCGGTCTTTGTCAACCTTGCAGAACACTATTTTGGAATAGGGATGCTACATTGAGCCAGAATACGATTGTGCTGTCTCAGTATGCTTCCAAATTATATTAAATTTGGTGTAATAATTTGGTTGGAAAGATGGCATTCGAGTTCTTAAATATTGTTTTGTGAACTCTGCAAATTGACAGCTGAAATTACAAATTTGCTAATTTGTAAACATTCATTTCATATATTTGAATATTTAAAGACCTTTTAAGTGCAATCAGGGTATATGGTAACTTTGTTGATACCAACATTTTTGCTACTTAGAATTTCTTTATTATTTTATAGGCTCTCGTGGAAAAGGATTGGCTTGCATTCGGGCATCCCTTTTCAGACCGCATGGGAATTCCAACTATGTCTGGAAACAGTACCACACCTTTAGAACTATCCAGGCAAGCTTCTGGTGGGAATATATCAGCATCACCAATGCGGATCCCCTCAGGATCAGGATCCTTAGCCAGTAGTTCGTCACATGCACAAAACAATTGCTCACCGATATTCTTACAGGTATTTCATCAGCAAATTTCTAGCTAAATTGTTAGTGAGTATAATTTATGTTGTTTGTATCATTACTTTACCAAATGTTTGGCTGTTTCTTTCATCATCTGCACCTTAGTAAAATTTGCTTTCAGGCCATTGTCATGTATTCTGGCTTTTGTTTTGTTAGTATGGAGGGCGAGCCTTGCGCAACAGTAAGGTTGCTCCATTGTGACTTGGAGGTCGTGTGCTAGAAACATGGAAATAACCTCTTTGCACACAGGGATAAGGTTGTGCACATGACCCTCCCCAGATCCTGCAATGGTGGGAGCCTTGTGCACTAGGCTGCCCTTTTGTTTGTTAGTATAACTTGTTCGACTCTCAAATTGATGAGATTGCAAACAATTTCAAATTATTTGTTTCTTATATTTGTTGGGCCTCTATGTGTGTTGGACTGCAGATTCATCCAAAGGGTACTAGAAATGAACAGTCATATGCTTTGGAGGGTTTCAAACAAACATCATATGTTTTGGAGGCTCTGACTTACGTATGATAAGTGCAATTATGCAAGGAAGTAGCATTGGGAAGCTCTGGGCAATGTTGCCTTACCTCTATGAGTGAACAAACTGGGCAAAAATATAAAAGGGTTCCCAAAAGTATCCATGGTTTCAGATATGAGTCATTCAATTTTGATGTGCACACTGCAAGCAATATTAAACTGCTTTTTAAAAGGTGGATTAAATCTTTTGGTTGCCGATATTTGGTCTATTACCAGACACTAGCCAATGATCAACAGCAAAATGACTTGGGATCGGCTGAAGATGGAAATGGAGGTAGCAGTGAGCAAAACTTGCTGTTGACAAGGGACAGTGCTCTCAAAAGGCAAGCCTTGGAAGTTCATTTAGAAGGCCTGCAGGACAAGAATAAGTAGGGATGTTGCCATGAATGATTAAGCAAGTAATGATTGTAAGCAAAGAACGTATTGCTCTCCTGGGTACCTCTTGATAAAATTACAATCTTATAAATACAGTAACATACCAACTGGAGGAAGCATGGTATTATACATACTGCACACAGCACGGAGCTTAATAGAATGGAACATGTACATACATAATTAAATGCAAAATTGTGAATTTATGACCGATTAGCCCTATGTTCAAATCTTAACAAATTGTTCTTTCCTCATGTTCAACTGGTATAGGAAGCTATTGTGCTGAGGGCTTGGCTTTGAGTTGTGATTCAAATTTCAATGTTGTGTTGTGCTTCTGTTCTTCAATATAAATAGTATTCCTGTCAGGTGGTGGAGAGAGAGAGATGGACAAATGATTTCATAAATCAATGTCATAACAAAGCTATTAATAAAATCCTACAAGTTTGCCGCATGTGCTATCACTTCATGCCTTAGGCTTCCCTTATGGTTAATATTGTACAACACTATGCTGTCTGACCATGAAACATATTCCACAAAGTAATGAAGTGGTAATGGATCTGGTGATGTTGTTTTTAAATTAGTCTTTGCTGTGTCCCTTTTGCTGGTTATTTTTACCTTAGGTTTCTTTATGGTTGAGTCTCATGAACTTCCAATGCCATTCCTTTATGTGAAATGTTTCCACACCCACTCTCCTTCTCCTCAACATGCTAATGTGAAACAAGTATTTAAAAAATACAGTTTTTGTCATTTTCCATGTAAAATGACTTGTTATTTTGTTATTGCATTGGGCTACTCATGCCGAAACTTGTAGTGCATTTCTTGTGACTGCATATATTTCCTGAACATGTGCTTTGGTAATCCCTCTAACAGACTTACTGTTTTGACTTTTTGTGTTTCATGAAGCACCTGATATTTTCCTCCTCTTTTTTTTTAATTGTCTGAACTTAGTTTCTTTTCTCTTATGTGGGCTTGGTTTGCAGTGGGTTGATTGTGTGGCGCAGTTGCTACGGATGTATCCTTGTGCGTTTGAGTTTTCTTCGGTAGGTGTTTTTGTCTGCTTCATATTTGTCAGCATCTGTGCATATGATTATGGGTGTTGAGCATTCATTTAGCTGTCCAATTGGACAACCTCTAGATCACTAATTTCAATTATGCATCTACAGGCTTTCCTAGTTGATTTTCTGGATTGTGTGCTGTCTTGCCGCTTTGGAAACTTCTTATGTAACAGGTATTTCTTCATCGAGTTTTATCTAATTTTGAAAACTATTATCAATTTAGAACTAGTGCTGCAGTTGCCAAGAACAGCATATTTTTGTCAGTCAACTAATTTGCATTTTGACATTGATCAAGGATTTTATATATTTATTGTAAGAAGAGATGATTGAGCCTGCATGATGCTGGCAATATTTTTAATCAACGGAAATTGTGGAGTGTCTTGGTTTTAGTTGTCTCACATATTCTGTAAAATGGTACTGTAATAGTTAGTGTTTATATTGCTTGCTGGTGCATGTGATGATTGTCAAAGGATTTAAGTTCGGCAGGCATGCGTGTGCTGTGCCTTGGGCACAGTATGTGCCATGCTGTTCCTATGCTTGGCATGCTTGGATGTGTGCTCGCACACAGCCATGCCGCATGCGGCATGCAGGTCCACTCCTTGGCATGGTTTGTGCTGGTCTATTCTGGCTGTGCCAACCAGTACAATCTTTGCATTTACTTGTTCTGTGCTAAATGCTGTCCTAGTTTTTCGCATAAGTTGAGGTTCTTTGTTTCTGAGATCCATCATTTCTCTGGCTATTTCCATCTGCTATTGCAAACTTGCCAACAAAAACACAGTTTCATAAAATATATTTTCTAATGGTGCTACGAACTATTTGTGCTAGATTGGTCTTGTGCTGTTGATTGACATTTTCAATTGGTGATGATATTTCATGTCTACTTGATGTGCTTTCTATAGTTTATGCTACATTTTTGGCAAAGAGAAAGGCAGCATCCTTTTCTCAGCCAACGGTACTGAATTTTCATGAGAAAGCACTTATGCTTCTTATTTTCTTTTGGGAGATCCAAGTTGGTTTAATTACATAATGCTAACTTATGAGATTGGATTTATGCTGGTAATTAGGGTTCCCTTTTTCACTTTCATTGCTGAAGTTGTGGATACTGGTGGTGGTTTGTATTGTAGTGAGAAGGAGAGGCAGCAGTCTGGTGCAACCGATGCTTGTGGGTGTCTGTGGATGTACTTTTCCAATCTGCATTCTTCTGAGGGCAGCTCTCATGTCCACTATAACCTTTTCTATGATCCGGTGAAACATGATGGTCCACTATTACCTCCGGCTGCAGCGTTAGCTCCAACAATTTGGCCCCAATTTCATTTGCGATGGGCTTGCCCTAAAGAAGTGAGAGCTGGGGAGCTTGAATCTCAATGGCGTATTTTGACTAAAAATATGCTGATATGACAAAGGTACTCTTGCTTAATCTTTTGAAGGTCGGCCAGCATATATGCAATTTGCACTTGTGTGTTTAATAACCACATAATCTTTACCATTAGGATGAATTGTTAGATGTAAGTGATTCTAGGGTCCAGATCTCAAGTATCTTTTCTGATATGCGTGTACCACTCTTCTTTCTGAGAAATCACAGGCAAGGGAGACGGCAGAAATGAAGGCTAAGGATCTCAAAATGAGCGTGGAGTCTCTAGCTGCAGAATTGCAGAAGGAAAACAGGCCAGCAGTTCAGCTTTAGCAATGGCTAGAAGAGCTAGCAGGGAGAGTCTAGCCATAAAACGGGCCATACAGTCACTTGGGTGTAAGGTGCACTTCTCGAGTAATGGAAACCATGCAGCTGATTCTGGAAGTACACCGCTAGAAACAAGGGAGGTATTGACCGGTTATTTCAGAGGAGACTCTGATGCTGGTGGACAACTTGATGAAAAAGCAGATTTCTCGGTGACCATTTCAGCTATTGAGGATAGCATGGTTCCTGACCACCCAATCAATGAGGTATGCGAGTCCTTGTGTCCTTTTCGCACAAGGGAGGGTTGCAAGTGGCCGGATGCTGGATGTGCACAACTTGGTAGCCAGTTTGTTGGACTGAAGGCAAACTTTGATGCATTCGATCGGCTTTCAATTTATGATCGCTATTTTGGATCGGAGTAGGATGTCCAGAATGCTATGTTCTCCATTCCACCTAGGAATTTATGGTATGCAGAGGACACTAGGAGCATCATTGGTACATCGTCATTCACATAATATTTGATCAAAGAAGTTACCAGTGACATTGCAGCACTTCAAGCGGCGTTCAATTTGTGGTCGGATTTTTTAGGCGGAGCCACAGATTATGGTTTGCAGATAAGCAAGCTTGAAGAAGTACCTATAGAAGGTTCAGTTACGTGCATAGAGGGCCATCTGGGGAGCATGACAAGACGTCCTCATGCTCGGAAGCTGGAAGAAGCATCAGCTAAATTTTTTTGACAGATTGAGGGGCGTTGGTCAGTTTTGACTGTACATACCATCTAATTTTTTGAAGCCGATGTATAAACCTGCATAGCTAATAAATCAATGTTGAATGAAGATCGACTTAGGATGAGAAGTGGCCTTTTTATCGGGTACGCCGCAGTTTGTGGAACGATCACCCACCAAATCTGTACGTTGAAACCTATTGGGTCAGGACCATTGCTTTACAATAGGCTGTACATGCCTCATTTGTAAATAAGCTCTTTACAGCATAAACATTGTTTATCCAGTTTTATGCTTTTGAGTGTTCGAATGGGTCCACGACAGCCAAATTAAGATCAGCAGATGAAATTCAGAGTAACCCTGTGGTTAGAAATAAAAAGGCAATTACAAGTGAAGTACAATGAATATCTGCTGCCTAATATGAGAATGTTCTCTCTTGTTGTACCCAAATTCATGTCATGTAAAATTGGGCTATATGCCATAAATCAGCATGAGTAATCAGTTCTAAAGATGGTGCACCCTGTTTTTTATTTATTTCTTTTTCCCTTACTTTATTTTATTATATTTAACTCATTACAAATTATTTTTGATACATTAAGAAACTATAATAAGTGGTAAACCACAGCAAATTATTGATGAGGATAATTATAGAAAGAAAACATCCAACATTAAAACTTGATTAAGAGTTGACCGGGTGGGGGGCGGCGGGTGGGGGCATACAACTGCAATCTGAACCCAACCCTAATCCAAATGGGAGTGGAACAGTTACTTTACTTTCTTTTTAATTTCTTTTGCATATTTGCCGCTAGCATTTTTTATTTATATATTAGTCCTTGTAAATGTCTTATTTCTATAATAATCTCTACAATCCTCTTCACTGTGGATGTTGGTGTTTCTGCTTGTGTTCCTTAACTAAACCAGGGTTAATTGTGGTTTAGGGTTACTAGAGTTGGGAAATGACAAAGAACCCTAGAAAGAGTTGAAGTGGAGGGCGACCAAAGTTATATTCATCATCCTCTCTTCTCTCGTATTAAGTGGTTTTTTTAGGAATTAAAAGTTTATATAATTCTCTTCTAAGGATAAAATAGTTATTAAATGTAAACATCTTAGTAAAGTAATACTGTTAGGGGGGATAAACAAGCAATATTAGGTTCAAGTCTAGTTGGGTTAATTTGAGAGGCTTATATATAAAAAAAAATTACAGGACTGCAAAAATGAATACAAATATGAAAATTGTAAGATTAATATATATTTATCAAAGATTATGGAAACTAATATGCAGAAAAATACCTATGCTACTTCCTTTACCCTGTTCTAAAGGGCAAATGTTACTTGTACCCAAATATGCAACAAGTCGGTTGGACAACTGGTATGGAAGTTAAGATGGCTACCTGTTGGACATGGAAAGTTGAACTGGCTGCCTTGTTGGATAATTTAGAAGGATAATACTGAATCGACAGTATGAGCTGACTCTTCCTCTTCCTCCATCTCTGCCTGCATTCCTCCTCTCCAACGTTAGGAAAAAGAGACTTTCAGCATCAGCTCTTCCTTACAACATCTCCCTTGCTCATGGACACCTTTCTCCTCCTTCACTTCCTAGTCTTGCTTCCCATTGGAAAGAACAAATTTCTCCCAGCTGAATGGGAAATGAACTCTTGACTCATTGATAGTACAGTGTTGATTTTTGATTTGGTCAAATAATCACCAAATTGGTAATATCAGATAACAGTGGGAATAGGGGGGAAGGACTACTGAACTCCGTATCAACCATCACCCTTGATACGTTGATTGTCCTGAAGTTTGCCCATTTCACCAACCAATTGAGATCTAGAATTTGCCGGTGGCCAAAATAAAGACATTATAATTATTATAGCAATGAGAATATAAAAATTGACCTACAAATGAAAATTAGATAGACGAACCACCGGACTTTGATTTGAATGGTGCTGCTGCTCGTTTTTGTTGAGATCGGAAGATGGACGACTGAGCCTTGCGCAATGGTGTTGGAGTGATCTGCAAAATAAATCCAAACTGGAGGTTCTCGCTCCGACGAGGATCCTCTGATGCTTAAGATAGATTTCAAGAACAAAAGGAGCAGCAACGAATTCTCTGAGAGGGACTACTTATTTGGGTCCTCAGGGCTTTTGTCATTTATAAAGGATGTGGTTGGATAACCGTGGGAACGTATAGTTTCGGAGTTATCGGGTTGTTGGACGTGCTGTTAATGGGTAAGATATTCTAGCTTTATCTGCTCCTGCGAACTTATCTACTCCCATGAGATCATGGGGAGTTAGTTACATCCGAGCTTATCCACAGGGTGGACAGCTGCTGCACGCGCTAGGGAACCGGCTGGCCGAGACAATGGAGGGAGCTCACGTGCCAGATAAGCCGCACAACTGACTAAATAAAATTGGTCTGCTCTACATACCTCAGTTCGGTGTTTGGATCGGCAATCGTGAAGATAGCTCAGTGATCTGAGGTATCAATGATAGCACAACAGATCTGAAGTATCCATGATACCACCGTAATACTACCTTCTTACTCCTGAGTTTAAGAATCAGATGAAATGAGTACTCCGAAAGTTGTACTTCGAATTTGGAGATGCATGCTCTCATGCCTTCACGCATCCCAGCATTTAAGGTTGATGATGTCAGCTTGGCGTGATTATCAGCTTGGCGTGATCATCGTGAATGATCGTGATTGATGGGACCACACAGTTGGCGGTTTTCTCTAATATTTAATTTCTCTGACGAGGGCTTTTTGTCTTCATCTTTGCCCTCTTTTATTGATTTTCGGTGTACGAAGAAGATGATCGCAAAGCCTTTCCACTCTGGACTTTCGCTGTGACTTTTGAGGGCAAGATGAATCCAAAGCTCGTGAAGAAGCTCTAACTGGTGTCAGCCCGAAAAAGACAGACCAAAGTTCCGTCTACTAGTCCTCCGGCTCCAGTGAGTAGCAATATCAAAGTTCAGCCACTGAACCAACTCCTACGATCGTGGAGGATGAAAATCCTCCTTTAATCACCAAATCCATAGCTCCACCGTCGGAGGCCATGGTGGGAGCTCAGGCAGAGGAGGCCTTGACGAAGGAGACTCTGGTGGAGGGCACGCAGGCGATGGAGACGGTCGATCATTCGGAAGAGGTTCTGATGATGGCGACAGAAGCTGGGAACCCTTTGGAGCAGGCGGTGCTTATCCCGTATCTTCTCACGGCCGTTTCCCAAGTAGGTCCCTCACGATCGGCACCTTTCGCTCCATCTGTGGTGGAGAATCTTGAATCCACGATGAAGTTTCTAAGAAACTTTCTCTCTCCTATTGAGAAATAGTTTCTAGGTGAGCAGGGTGCTCAACAGTGGATGATGGGTGCCCTCAGATCTCTTGCCCAGGTAAGGAGTTTTCGGATCTTTCTTCTTGACCTCCTGCAATTTGCAGTATCTGATGGTTTGATATAAACTTTGTATAGGTTGGAAATTACCTAGCCAGCTTTATCAGCTCTACCTCTGAGGGTTCAGCACTAGAGCTTACAGCAGCGAAGGAGGAAATCGACTAGCTGAAATATCTTTTGGAGCAGGCAGAGAAGACATGCCGAGCTGACCAAAGAGCTCAACTCTTCTGAAGAGGCTCTTCGAGAAGTCCAAGAAACGATTGATCGTCATGATGATGAGATTAGAAGGGCTGAAGAGAGGATTGAAGATCTTGAGAGGCAAAGATCTAGGACTGAAAGAGACTGGTGTCGAGCCCGTGATGATGTAAAGTGCCTGAGGGAGACACTCAGAAAAAGGGGCCAAGAATTTGCTTCCTCTGAAACTCATTCTCAAAGGAGTTCCAGCAGGGGTTCATCCAAGAGGATCAAAACCTCAGACAAAGTGAGCCGCAGAGAGAGGACACCTCAGAGGGGTGAAGGTTCCGCCTCCAAAGAGATCCATGAGCCGCCTACACCTCAGGCCGAACTTCAGGAGGCTCTATCGAAAGTGGAGTACCTGAAGAAGAAGGTGAAGGATAAAAAAGAGAGCGTGGATCTCCTCTATCACCGACTTGTGGATCAGGAGCTTCTGATCGAAAAGGCTTAGATAAGAATAGATTGACTAGCGAAGAAAGGAGTCGATATTATAAACAAGGCCTGCAAGTCGGCATTCTTTGCTGGCTTCAAGAGGTGCAAAATAATGGCTTGAACACACCTTCTTACTACCAGCACTGAGCTTCTGCAACCCAATTTCTCAGATGAAAGTCTGAAGGTTGTGATCTCAAACAGTGTAGGAAAATTTGCAAGAGCATCCTAGTGCCTTATTGAACCGAGCAAAATTGATGCAGCCACTCAGACAGAAGAGACTGTCGGTATGAAAAAAGTCACTCCAAATCTAGGCACCTTGATGATGCTCTGAGGCAATGATGCATTTATTATTATTTCTTTTATAATCTGAACTATGTAATCATTTTGGCACAAATGAATAAAGTTAAATTTGGTTCATTTTTTGTCATTACCATTCACAGTGCTTGAATGAACGAGTGTAAATCATATTCCGAGCCATATCAGTTGAATTTCGATCTATACTAAAAATTTAATCATGATTCGAACCATAAAGCATAATCTGAACCATAAAGCATAATTTGAACCATAATCCAAGCTATAGTCTGAGCTATATTGACTTGTACCTATTGCACAGGTTCTGGAAGGAATTGAAATTCAAACTGCGTCCACATGGCAAGTACCGCCACACATCCGTGCACATCTTTTTGAAAGTGGTGCAGAGCATGATTTGTCTGTCGCTCGCATTAACTGCCATATCGGCTGCAGGCACTATACTCGACTGGTGACCGCCATGTGTCAAGCACACGTTAAGACCTTGTCAGTCATGCCTCCTATCATTAATGCTCTGAGAAAGAGGATCGCTAGGAGATCTTTTAAAGTAGGGATTATTTAAACCCCAGATGAGACAGGCTTCTAAGGTTTTCGATTGTCTTCTTCTTCCTTTGCTCCTGCTTTCTTTCGCCATAGGTTCTGCTTCCTCTTTTGCATCTATAGTTTCCTTCTTTTCCTACTAAAGGGGAATGGCTTCTAAAGACTGATTTCTATTGGATGTATGTCCTAGAAGTCAATCTTGGCTGACACATTTCATATCTCTAGGATATGATTTTGTACTTATTGGGCAGTTATATTACCATTCATGTCTATGTGTCCATGAATCATCCAAGGGATTAACAAGATGATGACACATATTCTCAAAGAGTTGAGCATTTGAGGCATATGCCATTGATGGTTGATTTCTAAATTTTCTTGATCATAGGATCATTATGGGGATGATGATTGATCCGGATAGATCAGTGCATGGATCGCTTTCTTCGGACAGATAGGTCTCGAGTCTGTAGTATATAGATACTGGAGCAAGAGTGCAGGTGGTTGTTAGAGAACAACTAGCATTGAGCGTGACCAACACGAGAAGTCACATGGATGTCTGCTCACTTGTTAATGACTTTTTCGATGTTGCAGTTGTATGACTGATCCTTTGATCTGAGATGATACTACTGCTCGTAGTGAGGCTGCTGGATTTTGACTGACACATCAATATGGATCTCAAGGAGCCCTGGTAGTAGATGTTGACGACAGATGGTCCACTATAGGAGTGGGGTGTGCATCAAGATGGGATCTATCGACCCTAGCAGAAGGAAGTAGTCTTATGGGATTTAAAGATTGATGGAAAGAGTTTTCATAGAATCACATATGGACTTAAGTTGATTGAATCTATCATATGATCGATAGTGAGGTTTGACGATTTATCTATGACCTACCATCTAGACGGAACTCACGATAGAAGGATTGAATCATACGTTAACTATACCTAGAGGTTCATTTCAGTTCTACTGGGTTGTCACTACATAATGCTAGGTGTCACTAGTGGATTGTGAGAGCTCACTAGAGTTGTTCTGGATCGACAATCCTTCTTGAATTAGAATGAAATTATTCTGATCCATTGAAAGAG
>KE504634.1:466876-477955 GCA_000441515.1 Elaeis oleifera | reverse complement strand
GGAGAAAGGAAGGAAGGAGAGAGAGAGAGAGAGAGAGAGTGAGTGAGAGAGAAAGCAGAAGTAAAGTTTATCCGCTCCTGGGTCTTTAGCTCTAGTCCCTCCCACTCCCACTTCTCCGTCTCGCTCGCCTTTCTTCATGACTTGGTCACTCCTACCGGTACTACTGCTTCTTTTCCGCTTGTGATGGCGGTGGCGGGGCCCAGCGACACGGACGCTCTGACCATCTTCCGGTCGAGGACCGACGCCCACGGTAACCTGGCCGCTAACTGGAGCACTCCTGACGCCTGCACCGGCCAGTGGCGCGGCGTGGGTTGCTCCAGCGGGAGGGTAACGTCGCTCGCCCTCCCCTTCCTCGACCTCCGGGGCCCCTCGCCCCGCTCTCTCACCTGGACCAGCTCCGCCGCCTCGACCTCCAAGGCAACCGCCTCAACGGCACCCTCCTCCCGCTCATCCCCGCCTCCCCAACCTCAAGCTCCTCTACCTCTCCCAGAACGACCTTTCCGGTGAGATCCCGCCCGCCGTCGGCCGCCTCACACGCCTTCTCCGTCTCGACCTCTCCGGCAACGACCTCCGCGGGCCCATCCCGGGCGACGCCCTCGCCAATCTCACCCGCCTGCTCACCCTCCGCCTCCAGAACAACCTCCTCTCTGGCCGCCTCCCGGATCTGTCCGCAGCCCTCCCCGCCTCGTGGAATTCAACGCCTCCAACAACAAGCTCTACGGGAGAGTTCCCGACGGCATGCGCGCCGCTTCGGAACGGCGGCGTTCGCCGGCAACGCGGGCCTCTGTGGGCCCTTGCCTCCGCTGCCGCCCTGCTCGTTGATGCCGCGCCAGTCTCCTCCCTCCTCTTCCTCCTCTCCTCAATCGGTGGTGCCCTCCAACCCCAGCTCCAAACCTGGCGCCTCTTCGAACGCCGGCGCCGTCATGGAGGACGGAGGAGAGGGAGGAAGCCGCAATAGAGAGGGGCTGAGCAGGGGCGCGATTGTCGGCATCGCCATCGGGAATGCCGTGTTCCTGCTGGTAGTCCTGTCCCTGCTGTGTGGATACCGCTGCTGCATCGGGCACCTGGGGGATAAGGATGGCAGCAAGATAGGCGGCGATGGCGAGGAGGGCGACAATCCCTACACTCTGGAGGCGGCGGAGGAAGAGAAGAAAAGGAAGAAGGGCGGCAGAGACAGCGACAGCGGAGAGAGTGACGAGGCGACGGCGCAGCAGAGCAAGCTGGTGTTCTTTGAAGAGGAGGAGGCAGAGGAGGACGGCAGCGGGGGGAAGACGGGGAGGAGAAAGCGTGGGAGCAAGCGGTTCGAGCTGGAGGAGTTGCTGCGGGCGTCGGCGGAGATGCTGGGGAAGGGGAGCCTGGGGACGGTGTACCGGGCGGTGCTGGAGGACGGATCCATGGTGGTGGTAAAGCGGCTCAGGGACGCCAACCCTGCGCCCGCGCCGACTTCCACAAGTACATGGATCTCATCGGTCGGCTGCGCCGCCCAACCTCGTCCGCCTCCGGGCCTATTACTACGCCAAGCAGGAGAAACTCCTTATCTACGACTACCTCCCCAACGGCAGCCTCCACTCTCGCCTCCATGGTACCAGTCTGCTGCCGCCGGTTGCGGCGGTGTTTAATACTTGCCATCTTCATCATCATCAATCATCAATGATTTAAATTAGACTGACCACATCCCATCCTCCCTGTTAAATTGAATTCATTATCAATCAGATTTATTGTACACATTCTCTATAGGTAATCGGGGTCCCGGGAGGATCCCGCTGGACTGGACGACCAGGATAAGCCTGGTGCTGGGGCGGCGCGGGGGCTAGCCTGCATCCACGAGGAGTACGCGTCGTCCGAGATTCCCCACGGCAACGTTAAGTCCTCCAACGTGCTGCTGGACAAGAACGGGCCGCCTGCGTGGCTGACTTCGGGCTGGCGCTGCTACTGAGCCCGGCCCACGCCACCGCCCGCCTCGGAGGCTATCGGGCCCCGAGCAGGCCGACACCAGGCGCCTTTCCCAGGAGGCCGACGTCTACGCCTTCGGGTGCTCATCCTCGAGGTTCTCACGGGGAGAGCGCCGGCCCTCTACCCTCCTCCTCCTCTTGCTTCTCATCATCATCATAATAATAACAACAGCATTACTAATAGCAGCAGCAACAGCATCATTGGTGGCGTCAGCCTGCCAGAATGGGTGCGGTCGGTGGTGCGGGAGGAGTGGACGGCGGAGGTGTTCGACGCCGAGCTGCTACGGTACAAGAACATCGAGGAGGAGATGGTGGCCATGCTCCACGTGGGATTGGCCTGCGTGGTCCACCAGCCCGACCGGAGGCCGGCCATGTCGGAGGTGGTCAAGATGATCGAGGACATCAGGGTGGAGCAGTCGCCGCTCCCGGAGGAGGACTTCGACGAGTCTCGCCTCTCCCTCTCCCTCTCCCCTTCGCTCGCCACCGCTACCGAGGACGGTCGCCTCAGCTACTGAACTCCATACCATCTCTCCATCCATCCGTGCAGTTCTCGCTGTCAGTGCGTCCCCCACCCCCGATGACGTGCCCGCCGCTCGAGAAATGTCATCTCTGCTTGCCTCTATTGCCCATCTGGTTATCACCAGCCCTGCCCTCTGTGGGGTCTGGGGTCCCTTGGCTAATTAGCTTGAACAAAGGCTTTGATTTCAATTAAGAAAGAAAAAATAAAAAAAAAAAAAAAACAAAACATGTGCACTAGAACTCTGCAACTGCCGCTCTGCAACTGCCGCCATCAAAAGATTTGGTTGGACTTTCACTATAATTATTATTGTTATTATTTTGGCTGAACGACTTCCACAATAATCTTAACTGAAAGAGAAATGACACTTTTTGTTATATTTTATTTTGCTTCTTTAGATTTGCACATGACCGTTTGCTTAAGTTATTTGATCTTGCCATTCCATATGTAAATTCACATGACTACTAACTTACATTTAGCAAATCTAGCTAGAATTAGGAAACCTATGGCCTTGCAGCAATTCTAGTTGCCTTTAAATTAGGGATAGAAGTAGGCTTTCTATTTTTAACCTAAATTCAATTAAGTACAATTAGATCATCAAATTTGCAAAATTTAATAATTGAAACCCGGCTAAGACTTCTATTAGATGATCACAACGAAGATAGTTATATGTTATCACATGTCACAGTTGTTGATGTGGAAGTGGTCGATGTGGAAGATGGTGATGTTCCCTTGTTATCTCTATCAGTAATCTCACCTTCATCTCCAAGTTATTCCATGCCACCATTGCCTGATCTCACCTGCATCTTCAATTTACTCCATGGCACCATTGCCTGTTTGCTCTCCACCACCAGCTCCATCTCCTCCATGGCCTTCTTCACCACACCATCTTCATTTCTGTTACCGTCTTTCCCTCCACCACTACTACATTTCTACTATCATCCTCTCTATTTCTGCATCCCATTCCTCATTGCTGCCTTCCTTGCTACTGCCTTTATTATTTCAGTCCATCTACTATGTTAGATCCTCCACGGTCCAACTCGCACCGCCATTACTTTCATTCCATTTTTTTGCCTCTGCCACCTCCCAACCCACATTATTCTTCGCTGCCTCCTTACACGTCCCCACGACAACGCCACTTTTTGTTATCTCCATCACCTTTACCTCCACCACCTTCACACCCGTGCCATTATGCATCACCATCACCAACCTCTCCTCTATACCACCTTTGCCCTGTTACCAATATTAGTCACTACCCCCACCTATGCCTTCACTTCCACCACCATCGACAGCATGTGAAACTCCATCATCACTACCTCCCCTCCACTCCATAAACCATATAAGACTAGCATTACTATTACAATCTTCCCCGGCACTCTCCCTATATATGAAGGCCCATTATCACTTGTTATTGGAATCTCATACACATCACCTCCTTCGTTCTGTTAATTCTTTTGAGAATTTGTCCTCCTCCCACCCTCCATTGATAGAAAAGAAGAAAGTATTTCGTTCTTTTTGTTTTTTAGATTCTCGTCGTGCTTGTTTTCCATTAAATCTCCAATGCCTTTATTCCTCTTGCTACCTGTATTATTGACTACCTGATGGATGGGGGAAGATAACAGAAGTCATTTAAAGCATTTATAATGGTGATGAAGGAGAGAGGGGCAGGGGATTAATGAGATAGGTTCCCTTGGAGAAAATATTCGTTGCAATCTCCTTCTTGGTCCCCTCAATCTTTCTAACTCTTCTTGCTTGTCTCATGGCCGTTGTTGGTCTCCCGTCACCAATTGGAAAGGAAGGATAGGATTTGGATGGTGAGAAGTGAAAACCCTAATTGAAGAGAGCTGAAAAAAGAGGGTAATGAGTTCAGGCTATTTGTTCCGTATCAGCTACTTTTGTCCACATTAGCAACTATTTGACGGCGATAGCACGTAACCATGTCCACCATGACCATCTAATGAAAGTCATAGCCAATTTTAATTATTAAACTTTACAGGCTTGAGGACCAAATTGCACTAAATTGGAATTTGGGATAAAAATGAAAAAGCAACACAAGTTCAGGATTTCTAGCATGATTTATCCTATTTATTTTACATCCTTAGAAATGTGCATAATCATGTTGCCTAAGTTATTTGCCTTTGCTACTTCACAAATTCATGGGATTGGTAATTTATTATGCGGATGTAGCTAGAATTAGGGATCTGCAACCTAGCAGCAGGCCTAGTTGTCTATAAGTAGGATAGAAGTGGGATACTTCAGGTCAAGTTTCAACATATCTTAAGCCCTACGTCGAAATTTGTCGTGGACTTCCGATCTGTCCTGTGTCTGAAGTTTTTTTGATACCAAGTGTGATCTCGATCTGAGATTGAATCAAACCTGGCCTAAAATCTAAATAAATTTGTTGCAGTCAATCCCCTCGTCGTCTGATCATCGGAAACGAGCACCTGCAAAAAAAATCCATACTGACCGGAGATGCCTCCGACGGAAATCCTCCGACGGTCAAGTTAGAGAGGAGACTAGGCAACAGTAGAAAGAAAATCAAGGGACTCAGCGATGGAGAGAGGGAGAGAGCTCGAGAGGGCTTCAGAGAATTAGAGCGCCTTCCGAGATTTCTCCAACCTTACCGTAAGCTGTTGCCTTACTCCGTTTTATAATAGGAGGCGGTATGGTCCCGTCGTCGATGATGTAGATAACTGGGGAGTTGTCAAGTCGCCGGGGGTTGTCAAGTCGTTGATGGGATGACAGATCCTTGAAATTAATCCATGTCCTTGGCAGGACAGCGCCCCAGGTCCCTGTCAGGACAACCCCCCTGATGGTCGTACAGCATGTCCTTGGCAGGACTGCAGCCCATGCCGGTCGTTCGGCGTTTGGAAGGGCTGGCCGACTATACATCGGGGTTTGGATGTCGGGTGGTGACTCGGGAGCACAGTCGGCGTTTGGGAGGGCCTGTATGTGCTCGGCGTTTGGAAGGGCCTGTAGAAGTCGAACATCGGCTGCCCCACCCGACAGGGAGTTGGTGATGCAGGTTCGGCCTTTCAAGTGGTCGGAGGCAGTGTAGGCCTGTTCGGTCGGCACACTCGGACCGAGCATCGTCGGTAGTCATTGTCAGTGTCGTCTGTCGTCGGACGGATAAGGTCGGTTGTTGGTTGGTCCATCTCGAAGATGAGTCGGCGTCGGGATCTGTTGGTGAGTCGGCGTCGGGGTCAGTCGGTATATCCCAACAGTTGCCCCGCCACTCCTGAATCTGATGTCATGTCAGCCCGCATTTCCACACGGGTGGGCGTCGGGCGAAAGGAGTGGATCGCATCATGCCCCAATCTTGCCGACCTCACCAGCGGACGATCCGGTGTTAGGTGCCTCCTAGGGAACGCAAACCGCCACCAGGCATTCTCTTGGGAGCGCGGACCACCGTCGGGCGTTCTCTTGGGAGCGCGGACCGCCGTCAGGCATCCCATCGGGAATGCGAACCGCCGTCAGCGAATTAATCCCGAGGCGCGGCTCTTCTGCCATGCGTCGGGAGGTCATTGGGCCGGGGTCGTTCGCATAGATGGGGGTGACGTGGTCCGATCTGGGACGAGTGCGTCGAATCGTCGGGCCGAGGGAAGGCCCAGATGCCGCCACGAGTCAATCATCCGGGAGATCCTCGTCGGGTGCGCTCTCATCCCGACCGTCGAGGGGCACTATATATACAGGGTCACTTGTATCCAAAACCTCACTTTTTACAGTTCTGCTGTGGAGACCCTGCCCGAGTGGTCTCCTTTGTCCCAGGTAGTTGTCCCTGCTCCCACTCTCGAAAAGTTTTCTTCGAGACTTTGTCTCCTCGCATTTTCTTCTTGCTTCCTTTGCTTCATTTGGACTTTCTTTTCTTTCTTCTTCTTTATCTTCCTTTCCTCGGTTCTAGCATCATGGCCAGAACCTCTCCTCGGGGAGATCAGTCGGGAAACCCGACTGACGATCCTCGGTCGACCCAGGAGGTGGAGGTTTTTTCGCTTTCGGGGCCGAACGTCGATCGGCTCCGGGAGCAGTACAGTATCCCGGAGCAGTTTCGGCTTTTCATCCTAGGGGCCGAGGGTCGGGTTAACAACCCGCCGCGGGCCAGGTGACTTTCTATGTCGAGGACCTCCGGGCCGATCTTTGTCTCCCAGTTTCGGAGTTCGTCTGGAATATTCTGGACTATTACGGACTTTGTCCGACGTAACTGACACCGAACTCAGTTCGGCTGATAGTCAGTTTTGTCCTGTTGTGTCGGCTCTTGCCGATCAATCCTTGAATTTCTCTCTTCCGGACGTTCTTCGTCCTCCGACCCCACCCTAAAGCCCGAGGTGGTGGCTTTTCAATCCCCGGAAGGTTTCTCCTTCATCACTGATCTTCCATCGTCCATTCATGGATGGAAGAACCAATTTTCTTTGTTTCCTCTTCCTCTCCTTGGGGGTTCCCTTCCGCTGGGGCGAGCCTCTGACTTGGCCGAACGAGAATAGCCGAGTGGAGGCAGACGACTGGGAGGACTTCTATCGACTCAAAGACATGTCAGTACCGAAGTAGAGAGAGCTTGTTACCGAACAAGCTCTTCATGATGTCGGCTTAAGCCTGGTCCCCCGCCTAGGTACAGTCTGATCCGTCGGTTGTCTTTTAGCTTCTCATTTATCTCCGAACTCGTACTGATTCTCTTGTTAAATTTGTAGGTACGCCGTCGAGAATGAGGCTGACGGACGCCGAGATTAGACGACATACGGCGAGGAAGAGACCGGCATCTGGGACCGGGCCTTCACGACCACCCAAAAGGCCCACGATGTTACCCCCGACTGTCGCTGCGTCGGCGGCCGAGCAGCCGGAGCCGGTCATTGCACTGTCGGCGCCGGTGGTGCCACCAGAGGAGCAGCCCGAGGGGAGGACGGCAGAGGGCATGGCCGAGGGAGTGTCGGCAGCCTCGTCGGCAGAGGAGGTCCAGGTGGAAGCTCGAGAGCCCGAACGTCCTTCGGCGGCTCCGTCGCGGCTTCGGGGGAGCTCAATCAAGTTCGAGCTTCCCTCCTTCCCGACCTTCGGGCCTGGGCGACTGGTCGGGAAAGGCCCCGATGGCACCGGCGGACGACACGAGGTCGGGGACCGCGCCGCATCATCCGACGTCCAGGTCCCTGAGGGAGCGTTGGCCCTAGCCAATCACGACTTGGCCAGGAGACTGTGTCAGGCGACCCTCCTCCCGATCGATCGGGAGGTTCTGAAGACTCGACCGGTGATCGAGATGTTGTCTTCCTCTTACCCGACTATGATCGGGGTAAGTTCTGCCTTGTCTTCCTTCTTCATTGTTGTTCTTGTTATTTTATCCTTCTGATGATCGGCTTTTGTTTGCAGCTGATTTATACCATGTCCGAATTGGAGGCTAGATACCGGAGGTTCGAAGACGTTCGGGCGGCCTGGAAGGACAGGGCAGAGACCGTCGAGGCTGAGAAGGCGGTATTGGTCGAGCAGCTGAGGCTGTCGATCGATCGGGAGGCGAGGCTCGAGGATGAGATCTCCCGCCTTACCGATGCTCTGGCTGCCTCGGGGGCCGAACTTAAGTCAGCCCGCGAGGAAGCCAAGCATAAGGGCCATACCGCTCACCGACTACGGTGCGAGCGGGATGGCATCGTCACCGAGCTCGAGACCGAGCGTGAGCTGCTCTGGATTAGCTTGGAGAATCTCACCAAGGTCGAGGAGAATTTGTCCACCGCCAAGCTGATGCAGACATAGCGAAGGCGGAGGCGGAGTCGGCGAAGGAGGCGCTAGGTCGAGCGGTGGAAGACTTCTGCGGCTCCGACGAATATTGGGAGGAGCTCTTGGAAAGTGGCTTCGCTTCGTACCGAGTGGGGTACGAGGATGCCCGGGATGCGGTCCGAGTTCTGTACCCGGAGCTTGATCTCAGCAGCATCGTTCCCCTAAGGTCGGAGGGCCAAGTCACAGAAGAGGTGGCCGACCCATCGTCAGGAGACTGTACTGCCATGGAGGAAGCTGTCCCGGAGCAAGTCGTCGGAGGTGAGGCGGTCCCGACCCTCGATCCTATGCCGACCCGAGCGGACACGCCGATCGCCCCCGAGCTTCTCCCGATTGAAGAGGTTGACTCCGATGAGTAGTCGGAGCCTTGTTGTTTTTGCTTTGTTTCATATACTTGTAATCGGGCTTCGATCCAATTTTGTAAATTCAATTTATAAATGAATGAAATCGAGCACTTTTCAACTTTTTCTTTATGTATCCTGACGTGTGTTTTGGAATGTATGTTTCGCCGAAACGCCCCGAGCGTATAAGTCGTAGGCCCGACGTACCTTGTTAGCGCGTTCAATAAGATCCCGGGTCGTTAGCCGAGACAGTCGGTAGCGCGCGCCACGATAAAGGCAGAGCGAGCTCCGATTATAAACTGGTCGTTCTGACGGTCGTAGGATCCGATAGTCGAGGGTCTAAGTCGAGTGTTCGTTGCCCAGACCTGAGTCGGGCATGTTTGTCGAGTCGGGTGTCGACCGACCCTCGGACCTAGCTCGTTGACCCGATCATCCCGTAGAGTCTGATAGTCGAATAGCGTCCGACGTATTCAGTTAGGATGACGATGATAAGTCGAACATCCGTTGCCCGGATCTTGGTCGGGCATATACGTCACGGCATGTGATAAACGGTGGTAAGCCGAATACCCTTCGATCAGTCGTGACCTGGTCGGTATGTTGCAAACGCGACATTGGTCGCGTTGGTGTTTTGCCTTTCTTGGCTGGAGCCAAGTCGGCAAGTTAGCCAGTCGTCTTGCTCGAGAGTCGACTGTGGAAGTAGTGTGGCTCCCATCAACGTAGATATATCGGTCCTCGTAGGAGTCCGATGCATCGCCGGCGATCGGGCCGTAGATTTTCGATGGAACGTTGGGCCCAAGTCGGGGCGTCGGGGCTCGTACTACTGACGAGCGCCAACCCACAGTTGGAGAGCCGAGATTCTAGACTCCAGAGTTTTGAAACTGAGTTTGTATTCTGAACAAAAGGCATACAGAGTTCACTGGTTGTACAGTCTCAGGTTGTCGGCATTCCAAGTTTGGAGAATGGCCATTCCTTCTAGAGTCTCCAGTCGGTAGGCTCCCGGCCTGTATGTGTCCGCTATCTTGTAGGGTCCTTCCTAGTTCGGGGATAATTTTCCCTGGTCCAGGGGCTTCGAGACTTCCGTCTTCCTTAAGACCAGGTCTCCGGATCGGAAAACTTTGGCTTAACCTTAGTATTGTAGTATCGGACCACTCTTTGTCGGTAGGAAGCCATGTGGAGTTGAGCCTCGCGTCGGAGTTCGGGCAGGAGGTCCAAGTCGGCTCTCCGACACTCAAAGTTGTCGGTTCACAATACTGCTCGACTCTGATCGACGGTAGCCCGATCTCCAGTGGGATCATTGCCTCTGTTCCATAGGCCAAGTTGAAGGGAGATTCCCCGGTCGGGACACGGGGCGTCATTCGGTATGCCCACAAGACGGAATGCAATTCCTCAACCCAGAGGCCTTTGGCTTCATTCAGTCGGGTCTTCAGTCCATGCAGAATGATTCGGTTGGTTACTTCGACCTCGCCATTGGATTGTGGATGCCCGATCGAGGTCAGCCTGTGCGCGATATGAAATCTCGCATAGAACTCCGAAAGTCTTGGTTGTCGAATTGTCGTCCATTATCAGTGATAATAGTGTGTGGTAGTCCAAACCTGAAGATGATGGACTTCTGGATGAAGTCTTCCATCTTTCGCTCGGTGATTTGCGCCAGAGGTTCGGCTTCCACCCATTTAGTGAAGTAGTCGATTGCAACGACTATGAACTTCCTTTGGCCAGAGATCGGAGGGAAAGGACCGAGTATGTCGATTCCCACTGGGCGAAGGGCCACGGGGCAACAATGGGAGTCAGCTGGTTAGCGGGTCGGTGTTGTACGTTGGCGTACCTTTGACATAGTTCACACCTCCGAACCAACTCAGCCGCGTCCTTCTTCATGGTGGGCCAGTAGTAACCCTGTCGTAGGACTTTGTAGGCCAAAGATTTGCCCCCCAAGTGATTTCCGCAGATCCCTTCATGCACCTCTCTGAGTGCATAGTCCGCGTCAGCCGGCCCCAGACATCTCAGCAAGGGAAGGGAGAACGATCTCTTGTAGAGTCGCCCGTCCATCATTACGTATTGGGAGGCCGCCCACCGGAGTCGTTTGGCTTTCGCAGGGTCTTCAGGGCTGGTTCCATCGGTCAGATACCGAACGATTGGATCCATTCAGTTCGGCTCGGTCGTCAGTTGTAGCACCTCTTCCATCTTGTCGATGCTTGGTTGCTCGAGACTCTCTATGAGTGTCCGGCCCAAAGTGCCGTAGTCGGATGTCGCAAGCCTGGAGAGTGCGTCGGCCCGAGCATTTTCCACCCTGGAAATGTGAAAGATTTCGAAATACTTAAGATGTGCTACGAGATTTCTCACTTTCTGGAGATATTTTGCCATGGTTGGATCCCGTGCTTCGAATTCGCCTTTGATCTGCCCTACAATCAGCTGGGAGTCAGAGAAGACTATGAGGCTGTCGATCCCGAGCTCCTTCGCCACTCTCAAGCCAGCGAGGAGCGCCTCATATTCGGCTTGATTATTGGAGGCCTTGAAGTCGAATCAT
>KE504634.1:427870-444198 GCA_000441515.1 Elaeis oleifera | reverse complement strand
GAGCCGAGAGAGCCCTTGGAGCAATCTAACAGGCGCTTGCAGGATCCATCTTTGAAAAGCCTGGATGGGTGCCACCTGTCGAGAACTTCGGCTGAGGGTATTTTATACCCAACAGGACTCAATGTCTTAAGAGTGGTAGTATCAACATATCATTTATTGATTCGATTCTCAACAAGAAATAGAGTTGAAAAATACATGGAGATTAAGCTTCATGGTCTCTATAAAGAATAATCAATCTGAAGACTCTTTGTTCGTTGATAAATTGGACTAAAGAGAAAATGAAGAAAGGAGTGAACCAGCCAAGCAACTGGTTTCCATCCTATTAAGAGAAGATAATCTTAAAAAGACGGTCCAAATTGGATCGTAATTATCTGATCCAGAGCGACAACAACTGGTGAACATGTTAAGAGCAAATGCTGGATTTTTGCTTGTCGGCGATCAACATACCAAGAATTTTTTGGAAGTAATAACTTATTGGTTGAACATTGATCCTAAAGTTAGGCCAGTGAGATAGAAGAAAAGATCTTTTGCTCTTGAAAGACAGAAGGTTATCGATGAAGAAGTCGACAAGCTCCTCACAGCTGACTTCATCAGAGAAGCTAATTATCTCGATTGGCTCATCAATATAGTGATGGTGAGAAAAGCTAATAAAAAATGAAGAATCTACATCGACTACATAAATTTAAATGAAGCTTGTCTGAAGGATAATTTTTTCTTACCAAAGATCGATCAATTAGTTGATGCGACTTCGAAACATCAACTTTTGAGCTTTATGGATGCCTTCACAGACAACAATCAAATTTAGATGGCACCTAAAGATGAGGAGCATACTGCCTTCATAACCGATAAAGGCATCTACTATTACTAAGTAACGTCATTCGGTTAAAGAATATCGGAGCTACTTATCAATGGCTAGTTAACAGACTGTTCAAGGCATAAATTGGATACAACATAGAAGTTTATGTTGATGATATGCTAGTAAAAATTTTGAGACTTCTGATCATGTTTGAAACTTAGAAGAAGCCTTCGACATACTTCGATGACATCAGATGAAATTGAATCCGACTAAGTATGCATTCGGGATAACTGTCAAAAAGTTTCTTAGATTTCTTGTGTCGCAATGAGAAATTGAAACTAATCCTAAAAAATAAAGGTTATCATTAATATGAAGCATTCAGGCTCTAAGAAAGAGATACAACTCAATGGAAGGATCGCTGCACTCAGCCGATTCATCTCAAAGTCGGCAGAAAGATATCTATCCTTCTTCAAAACCCTACGACAAGTAAAGACTTTTCATAGTCAGATGAGTGTCGACAATCCTTTGAAGATTTGAAAAAATATTTGACATCTCCATCATTACTCAAAAAATCTAAGGTGGGAGAAATATTGTATCTTTATCTGACGACTTCGATAGAGGTAGTTAGATCGATACTTATCCAGAAAGATGAAAATTAAATTTAATGATTAATTTATTACACCAGTAAGATGCTTCACAATACTGAAATACGATATCCAAGAGTGAAAAAGATGATCTACACTCTGATCATATTATCACAACGACTTCGACCATACTTCCAGGCATATCCAATAGTTGTCTTGACAGATCAGCCATTGAAGATAATTCTGTATCGATCTGATATTTTAGATCGAATTATGAAGTAGACAATAAAACTCAGTGAGTTTGATACTCAATATCACCCACGACCGTTAATGAAAGCACAAGTTTTGGCCGATTTTGTTGTCGAGTGCACCGTATCCGATGATAATCCTGAGAATGAACTCGACGGTAAATTGAAGCAAATTGAAACTCTTGAGGCTGACTTAGCATCGATGTGGGTGCTATATGTTGATGGAGTATCCAATGCACAAGGTAGTAGAGTCGGTCTCATCCTCACCAATTTCGAAGGGATCATGACTGAATATGCCCTTCGATTTAATTTTAAAGCCTCAAATAACTAAGCTGAGTATAAAGCTCTTTTAGCCGGTTTGAAGATTGCTAAAAAACTTAATATTAATAACTTGAAGATCTTCATTGACTCACAACTAATCATCGGATAAGTTAAGGATGAGTTTGAAGCTTAAGACCCCGTTATGATAAAGTACCTTTAGAAAGTGAAAGATCTTACATCAACCTTGAAATATTTTGAGATATCTCATATTTCAAGAGCAGAGAATGCTCAAGTTGATGCACTTTCTCAACTTACAACTACTTCATTCAGCTTACTCGATCGGATGTTTATCGAATATCTTGAACAACGAAATATTGACAAAGTCCAAAAAGTACTGTAAATCAATGACGAGCCAAGTTGGATTTATCCGATCATCCAATATTTGATTGATGGAACTCTACCTACAGATCCTTCAAAAGCCAAACGACTAAGGTGGATGGCCTCATAATATATTTTAATAAATGGATAACTCTATAAAAGGTCATTCTCTCTTCTCTTACTGAAGTGTTTGAGACCAACGGATGCCGACTATGCGCTCCGAGAAGTTCACGAAGGGATTTATGAAAATCACTTGGGGAGAAAATTATTGGGTTATAAAATCTTGCGACAAGAATATTATTGGCCCACCATGAAAAAAGATGTAACTGAACTTGTCTGAAGATGTGAGCCATGTCAGAAGTATGCTAATATACAACATCAACTAGCCAGCCAGTTGATATTAATTATTATACCACGATCTTCGTATAGTATGGAAACGACATACTTGATTCTTCCCTCCGACATTTGGTCAGAGAAAATTTATAGTGGTTGCCATTGATTACTTCATCAAATGGATGAAAGCTGAACCCTTGACACAAATCACTGAAAATAAGATAGAAGACTTCATTTAGAAATCAATCATATACAAATTCGGTCTACCACACACCATCATTACCGACAACGATCGATAATTTGACAATCAAAATTTCAAATAGTTTTGTGTGAAATTTCATATTACGCACAAGCTCACCTCAGTCGGCCATCCATAATCCAACGGTGAAGTGGAGGTGACAAATCGAATAATTTTATATGGTCTTAAGACCAGATTGAATGAAGCTAAAGACCTCTGAATGAAAGAATTATATTCGATCATGTGGGCATATCGGATAACTCCTCATATACTGATAGGAGAATCACTATTCAACTTAGCTTATGAAATAGAGGTGATAATTCCACTTGAGATTGGATTGACATCAGTGAGAGTCGAACAATATAATAAGCCGAATAATTCTGAATATCAGAGAGCTGATCTAGACTTACTCTTGAAAGTCCAACAATAAGCTCAATTTTGGATGACAGCATATCGGCAAAGAGTAGTCCGATATTATAATGCAAAAATCAAACAGAAAGTCTTCCATCCAGAAGATCTAGTCTTAAGAAAGACAGAAATTTTAAAACCTCTGGATCAAGAAAATTATCTTCAAACTGAGAAGAACCTTACAAGGTGATCGAGACACTTCATTCGGGTGCATATCGACTAAAAACTCTCGATGGAGCGATTATTCTTCAGGCTTGAAATGTTGATAATTTAAAGATATACTATCAATAAAGTTGTTCACATATATGACGTATTCAGAATGAAATATTAAGATTCTGAATCTTGAAATTTTCAGTTATTTACAAGTTATCTACAAAAGTGACATTAGACTGATAAATAATCGGTTAGTTCATACTGACTACATCTCGATTTTCTACAGTAAAAACTGACTTGAGTCGAATAATGATGTCAAATCGATAAATAATCGATCAGCTTGCATCGACTATATTCTAATTTTTTACTGTAAAAATCAACTTAAGTTGAATGACTACTCATGCCAACTTAGCTTTAGCTAAACAGAATATTATATCGACTTGACTTTGATCGAATAGAAATATACCGACTTGACTTCGATCAGTCGAAGGATATTCGGCTTGTCATTGTCTATCAAATACCTAAAAAAAGTTTAAAACTAAGTTGGCTGACATCCGACTAGCAGACAAACTCTACTACGATTATTGATCGACATTCAACTCATCGATGAATAATCGATGGTTTGACTGTTATTCAATGACATTGACAACACACCAAGATTGAAAAAGAATTTCATACTTAGAAAAAATTTTATTCATTAAAGAAAAGATTACAAAATTGGGCCTAGGGTTCGATTATAAAATTAGACTATTATCCAATTACAAAAAAAAGATATTACATCGATCACCAGTCGGCTTCTTCAGCTCACTCCGGTACAGCTTCGATGGTTGGAGCAGATTCTAATGCAGCTGGTGCATTTCTCTCATTCAGTGCAGTAGTCTTCTCGACAGCCTTTTCTCCCAAACTAGGAGGATGATGCTGCTCAGATCCAAATTTGGATACAACTTTCTGATTGCATCCCTGTCGTCCTTGTATCCAACGCAATAGGAGATGAATCCACCCTCGAGAATTTCATCTTTGTACTCCTATGATTCTCTGAAATTCTCGATGGCCAGATTCAAAGCACTTTTCGCCAACTCAATTTTTTCTCTGACAGAAGCCGACTCTGCATCGGCTAGTGCCAACTTCTCTTTAGTGGCCCGATGCCTCTCACGCTCCACCTCAAGTTCTTTAATACACCTGTCCCTTTCCCTCCAGAGCTGATTGATTGAGCACTTTTTGCTCTTAATTCGGGACTCCAGGGATGCGATGTTTGTTGAGCCGACCTTAATTTAGCTCTGGTGGACTCCAGTTTGGCCGTCGCATGGGACATCTCCTCCTGAAGCTCCTTCTCCTGCTCCACTGCTACCTTCTCCCACTCAGTTGCTGCTTGAAGCTGTTTGACGACGGCAGCTTTTTCGATATTTGTGACTATAACTTTGTCCATCCAGGTCCAATGAAGCTTGGTAGTTTTTCGATATCTGCTCTCCAGAGCGTGCATGTCATGTGCCAACTGAAAAGAAAGAACAAGTCAGATCAAAAGAAAAAAAAGGAGAAAGAAGTATCGTCAACTTACTCTGAGGATCATCGGGTAGAAGGAGGAAAATATCTCGAACACAGTCCGATCTTTCCTATTCTCCCTAATAGTTAGGAGAAGAGCAGCCTCGATGAGCCGCTTGGCCAGCATCGGAGTGGCTAAAGCCGACTCACTGACTGAAATTCGGATATCGAAAAGGGTGGGAGACCCGTCGATGATCCATCATCAGCAGAGATAGCCGGTGCCTTTCTCCGCTCTCTAGTTGACGGTCGTTCGCTCGAAGCCACCATGAAGTCGGAGCTTGACAGTGCTTGAGACCGTGTCAGCCTTGCCAGAGGCACTGGAGGAATGGTCTGCGTGGCAGCAGATGGTTTTGGTTCGACCGTGACTGCAGATTCAGCCTGAACCCCGACTGATGGAACCACGATCGATGTCGTCTCAGCCGCTACAACTGGCATGACAGCCATGGCATCCTCATCTCTCACTGTCTCTGCTCCAACCGACGGTACTTTGATAGGAGGAAACATTGTTGGAGCCACCAACGCTATGACCTGCTCAGCGTCGGGAGCTACCACTGACGAAATATCGAGCTTCCTCATCGGTACCAACTCTGAATCAACCTGACTCCTCTTTGTCATTCAGGATGATCTGGCATCGATTACTACTCTTTTCTTGGCAGCATGTTGACGAATGTCGACGACTGAGACTCGTGCTGTCGAATGCATAGCTGCAATCAGAAAGCATAAGTTCAGTTACAAAGTTCGAAAGTAAATGAAAAACCAAAAGACCGACTATGCTATACCTAAAGAAGTCACCAAATTAAATCTGACGTCATAAAGAGCTTGCTTCATCATTAGCTCTCACTGTGCTAAAACTTCCATGTCCTTTAGTCAACAAAAATTTTTTCGATCAATAATGTCGACCCAACTATAATCATTGGGGCCGGCTCTCGGATCGCTCCAGGATGAAGGAAAGCCCCAAGAAGACGAAGAAGAGACAAAAAAAATTAGTTCTTCTACCCATAAATAGATGATGGAAGATCAAAAATAAAAACAAACCCTTCCTCGAGTTAAAGAACTACTAACCCTTGGCTTTCGGGTGAGGATGAAGGATGATGAAGGCTCAAAAAAGAGAAGGATGAGGATTGATTGGAATAAGATGTCATAACAAAGCAAAGCTAACAATTAGTCGAATGGAGTTCGGGACTAATTGAGCAGGGCAAAGACGATAGTAATCAAGGAGATTTCGGATAAACTCTAAAATTAAAAGCGAAGACCGACCCGAAGGTCCTCTAGATAAAATGCAACCTGATTCGGAGGAGGAGAATTCATCCGACCATCCAGAGTAGGATCAAAGAGCTGAAATTACTTCGGGATATGTTATTATTTTTGGAGCCGATCAATATTGGATCTGGATAAGGAAGAAACTTCCATCTCTAGATCCGAAAGAGAATCATCAATCGGATTTTCGATCGACTATCTCAAGAAATTGAAACCTTCCTTTCCTATCCTTATTTGCTATTAAAATGATAGATGGCAGAGAAACCTAGAAGAAATAAGAAAATCTAGAAGGAAGGAATGAAAAGTCAACCTGGAGATAGGAAATGACGTGAAGAACACAAGGAAGACTTTGAAAACTCTTGAAGCTCTTAGCACCTGAGGCGGACCCTCTGTTGCAGGAGAAAATGACAAATGCAGAAACAGAAGATCCAAATGAAAGTGATGTTATATATAGAACCCTTCAACAGTCTGGATGAAGTTATTCAAATCAAGGCTTCTTCAGATTTTGACACATGACTATATCAGAATCGATCATTGATCAGATGGTTCGATACACCTACCATCAGATCACATCATCTCATCACTATTTGTGTGAACAGCTCAGAGCCAATGACATCTGAACACATGACTGAAATCGATCAGTCAGAATCAAATCGATCGAATTCTTTGGATGTCAGACTATCTTCTCGAACCGACACCCTCAATGATGATCTCATGGTTATCGAAATGGCAAAACGGCTGGAGACCCTATATTTTTCAAAGAAATCATTAATGTCTACATTTGAATCGGAGCTCGAGATAATACGTGGTAACTCCCTTCATCTAATGTGTCAAACCACGTGCCAGTTCATATGTCAGGCTATCTTGGACTTAGGAGTGAGGAGCAACTGTTAGGGCAATTCAGCTAACTCCTCTAATTCTGACTTTCAATCGATCTGATAAGCATGAATCATCGATTATCAATCGGTTGGCCAACTAAAAGTTGGCTATTTTCGATCTCTCTAGCAAACTCCGACTATGATGACTCAACTGACTTCAGATCGATAACCATCGACATATCAGAGTTACTGATCGATGATCATTCGGACTTTCATAATTATCGATATATAGTCGATATATTCAGACTACTGATATAGAGTCGGCATATCAGAAATCGCCAGCATAGAAAGTATATAATGATCAGAATATGATTAGTGATGGATATAACCGTCCATCCCATGATCATATAGTACCGAAATAAGTGGGATCCACATGTCTAACCATTACAAATGGTTATCAACAACTCGCCTATAAAAAGAGGTAAATGAATAACATTTGATAAGACACTCTTTTGAGCTGATACTTTATCTCTCTAAATATTCATCTGCTGTTCATCACTTCTCACTGACTTAAGCATTAGAAGATTTTCATCGGACATAATTTCGATCAGTGCAGACTTCTTTTTGCAGGTGCTCTTCTCCGACGACGGACGCAACAAGGGATTGGCCACAACAACTATCTTCAACGTGAATGATATGGTGGCTATCCCTATGATCTCGGACTTATAGCCTAAAAGCTCAAGCTATTAGGAGGATCGACTCAAATTAATAAATCCAAATGATATCTCTTTTATTAGTCAAGATGGATTCGCATGACCAATAAAATTTGTGATACTCAAAGGGCCTAGTTTTGATATCACTTGTGATAGACACAAATCAAAAGCTTAAGTTCTTGGGAGGATTGATTTAGACTAATAAACTAATGTGACACTTAATTATTAGTCAATGTCGAACTATAATATTTGTATTCGAACTCATTTGTATCAGGGCCACCCTTAACAAGTATTGCATGATACAACCCCATCTCTCGATGTGGCGAGGAGGTCATCTCCATGATCATCAAGTGCACCCATCTCTGACGAGTCCCATGGCAAGGCCCATGCTAGAGCCGCACTTGCTAGCCCTGTCCATGGAGTATGCAGCCCCGTATCTCCCAACCCCTCTGTCAGAGTTTTAATACAGAGTGAGAGAAAATGAGAGAGAAAGAGAGGACAGAATAACTGTGCTATGTTCTTGAATAAGAGAATACAAGGCCTATATATAGGAGTAGGAGAAGATTATATAAGGAAGGAGATCAAATCAAATCAAATCAAATCCTAATCATATCTAATCATATCATAGATTGATATAAATAGATATTGATATATATATACATATATGTTAGCAGAATATATTCTAATCATATCAAATCATATCCTAGATTGATACAAGTAGATATTAATATATATACATATATGTTAATATAATATATTCTAACACTTTCCCGCAAACTCAAGTAGTCACAGAAGATGACAACTTGAGTTTGATATATAACTCTCGGAACCGACTCGAAGGATGAGATTTGGTAAAGATATCCATAATTTAATCTCTAGAGAAAATATGCAGAAGATGAACCGTACCATGAATAATTTTACCATAAATGAAGTGACAGTCGATCTCAATGTGTTTGGTATGCTTATGGTAGATATCATTGTGGGCAATCTCAATAGCATTGTGATTGTCACAATAAAGAATAATGGGGCTGTCATGAACCACCCCTATATCAGTGAGAAGCCAGCGAAGCCAAATCAACTCCCTCACTATATCAGCAAGGACTCGATATTCCACCTCGACACTGGAATGGGCAACCTTCATCTATTTTTACTCCGTCAGGAGATAAGAGAGGTGCCCAAGAAGAAACAAAATTAGTGATAGATTTCAATCAATAAGTCACTAGCCCAATCAGCATCAGAGTAGACAACAAGCACATATAGAGATTGGATAGAGTAATGAAGACCATAGTGTAGGATGCCTCATATATAGTGAAGAATCTAGAGGACAACAGTATAATGAGAAGTACGAGGGGCAGTAAGGAACTGACTAATCGAGTGAACCACATATGCAATGTCAGAACAGGTGACAGTCAAATATACCAGTCCTCCAACCTGCTGACGATATCGAGTAGGGTTGAAAAGAGATGTCCCATCAATAGAGTTGAGATGACTATGCGGTTTCAATGGAGTGGAGATAGCCTTGGTGTCGGTGATGCTGGCATGAGTGAGAAGATTAGAGGCATACTTAGTTTGAGAGAGAGAGAGTAACTAGTAGAGTCGGAAGTGATCTCACGGCCAAGAAAGTAGTGTAAGTGGCCTAGATCCTTCATCTCAAAATGATGTCAGAGATGCCCTTTAAGATCAAAAATGCCATCGACATCATCACCAGTGATAATCATATCATCAAGATAGAGAAGTAAGACAGTGCCATGTGAAGAGTGTCGAACGAAGAAAGCAGGATCATGAGAGTTGGAGGAGAAACCAAGATTGTGAACAATGCTGCTGAACTTAGCAAACCATGTTTGAAGAGTCTGTTTGAGGCCATAGAGGGCTCGTCGAGATGACAGATCTTATCGGAGGAGATATCAAGACCAGGAGGTGGTTGCATGTAGACTTCTTCCTCAAAGTCAACATTGAGAAAGAGATTTTTGATGTCTATTTAGAAAGGAGCCAGCGACAAAATGCAGCAATGGCAATGACAGAGTGAACTGAAGTAAGACGGGCAATAGGGGACAATGATAGAGTGAACTGAAGTAAGACGAGCAGTAGGGCAAATATTTCATCAAAATCAATACTATATTTCTGTGTGAAGCCCTTGGCTATAAGACAAGCCTTATATCGCTCAATAGATCCATCTGAGTGAGTTTTGACCTTATAGATCTATTTGTATCCAACAACGGACTTTTCTATAAGTAGATCAACTAGATCCCAAGTGTGATTATGAGTTAAGGCCTGAAGATCTTTCTGCATAGTTTGTTGCCAACGTGGGTTCGAACAAGCCTCACAATAGGTGCGAGGCTTATGAAATGTAGAAATAGTGAAATAACAATGAAAGTTTTCTAGAGATAAGAGGGAGGATTATCCTTAGTGGGATGAGTGGACCGACGGATAGGAGGGAACTCGGGTCCCAAAGGAGATGGCGGTGAAGATGGCTATGAAGGTGAGGTTGTCATGGTAGGATCGTCTAGGAGAGGCAGATCCGTGGGAGGAGACGGTAGCGTAGGGGTAATAGCACTATAAAGAGCAGAAGGCTCAATGACGAAGTCAGTGTAGAGAGGATGCAAAAGGATCTGAGAAAAGATGATGGCGACTCGGGAGACTCAAGAGGAAAAGGATCAAAGAGACGGGAAGTGGAGGAGAGGAAATGGTAGAGGGGTGGAACTAGGATAGTGAAGCAAACGTCATATGTTCTCAGAAAATAACATGATGAGAGATATGAAGATGCTGTGACACAGCATTCCAACAACGATAGCCCTTATGCTCTAGACTGTAGCCTAAGAAACAACAGAGATGAGAGCAACTTTGAAGCTTATTGCACTCATAGGCATGAAGAAAGACAAAGCAGGCATAACCAAAGATCTAAAATGCAGAATAATCAGGGGTTTAACCATAGAGATGCTCATACAGAAATTGATGTGCAGTGACAGGGGAAGGAAGGCGATTAATAGTATGATGGTAGTGAGGGCAGTCCTACCCTAGAATCATTTAAGACAAGAGGCAGAGAGGAGCAGAGCGTGAGTAATATCGAGAATGTAATGATGCTTGTGCTTTGTCCAACCATTTTATGCAGAGGTGCTTGGATAAGAACACCGAAAAGGTGCCATGTTGGCATAAGAGATGAAGGAGTCCATGTATTCTATAGCATTGTCGGAATGGAGATGTTTGATGCAGTAAGAGAATTGTGTATGAACCATGGCCACAAAATCAAAGTAAATTTGATAAAGTTTAGATCAATTTTTAAACAGATATGGCTAAGTAAAGCAGGAATAGTCATCAATAAAGATAACAAAATAGCAAGATCCACCCATGGTGGGGTGAGGGGCAGGGTCTCAAACAACAGAGTGAACAAGATTAAATGGAGCACTAGCATATGAATTATTGTTATTAAAGGTAAAGTAGGCTATTTTGATAGTTGACAAGATATATATTGAGTAGTATCATTATGGACAGACCATAATCTGTCACTAGAAATCAAAAAATGAAGGGAACCAATGGAGACATGACTAAGGTGAGAATGCCAACAACTGAGGGATGTGGAGGTAGTGGATGCAGCAGAGACAATTGGAGGCACGGACAAGGGTACATCGAGGTAAGTGAGAGCAAACAGACGACCATCCTTATGTCCTGTCTTAAGAACCTACCCATCCGAGGATCCTGCACATGACAATTAGAATAAGAAAGAAATATCATAGCCAAGTTCACAAAGTTGTCCAACAGAAATGAGCTTGAGAGTAAGTTTAGGAAGCAAAAATGTATGAGAAAGGGATAGAGTAGAGGTAGTGACATGACCAGTGTGAGTGACAGATAAAGTGGTGCTATCAGCAGTATGTATCAAAGGGGCAAAGAATGTAGGAGTCTTAGTATAAAAAGATGTGGATTAGATGTCATATGATTACTACAAGCAGAATCAAAATATCAATCAGAAGTACCTGAGATAGTAGATATGACTGTAAAAAGAGATGTACCTGACTGGGATTTGTATTGGTCAAATAGTGCTTGTAGATTAGTCAGAAAAGAGTGAGTTGTGAAGATAGAGGGGACTCATCAGTGGCAGCAATAGCAACAGGGCCCTCCAAGCTAGATAGAGTATGTGATCTAGGAGGCTGCCCAGGAGGTGGTTTGGAGCCGAAAGACTGAGTAGGAGGAGCCTCGGGCATTCCTTTTGATAGTGCCTAGGGCCAACCTTATGTAGCGGCGACACTTGCAAGTAGGACAGACCCAAAAAGTGTGGCCGGACTCTTTGCAATAGCCGCACTTAGGAGGCTTAGAGGAAGAGCGAGAGCCATGTGTAGGGCCGCCATATCATGAATAGATGCAACAAGTGAAGGATAAGTAGGATGAGTCTGAGAAGTACTAAGACATGTCTCCTCCGATAGAAGTTCAGCAATGGCAGTATCCAAGGTGGGAGAGGACTGCGGTTGAGCAAAGAGGCTCAAACCAGCTCATAGTTTTAGAAAGCACCATCAAAAAGTGAATAAGATGCTCATGCTCATAATGTTGGAGAATAGTATGGATATCATTCTTGAGTAAAGTCAGATCAAGTTGAGTCCAAAGAGGATGATTTTAGTAAAAAAATATTAATAGTTTGATCGGATGCTTGATGAAGATGATGAAGAGTTCGACAGAGCTGATAACGATGAGACAAACCAGTGGTGGAGAAACGAGTGACGAGAAATCCCATGACACTTTAGCTATGTCATAGGTGCCATGTTGAATGCGAACAGTAAGGGTGGAGGTGTTGCGAATCCAAGTAATGATTTTATGATTCGTCGCAACCCATTCGTATTTGCGTTAAAGGAGTGCTGTATTAGTTTCGTCCTTGAGTTGGGTGGGTGAAGGTTCGTCACCGGTGACATACTTCCATACTTGACACCCTTGGAGAAAACTGGACATCTTCCAATTTCAGAGGATATAGTTGGAGCCATCCAAAATGGTAGCAATAGGGTGAGTGGGCTCAGACTTATCCATAATATTGGTGGAGTGAAGAAGAAACCACCAAGTGGAGATCCATCCAAAAATCGAGGAAATCACCAAGAGAATAAAGAAGAATCAGCTGAAATCAGTTTGAAAGCGTATGAACCTAGGAAGCCAGTTTTGATCAAAAAGCACAATTGGAGAGGGAAAAGACTAAGAACAGTATGTGGGTGGGAGGTGAAAAAACTAAGAAGGGAGGAAACACCAATAACCATGCACAAAAGGATTGTCAATAGAGAAACCTCAAGTGTATAAGCTCTGATACCATGTCAGAGTTTTAACAGAGAGTAAAAAAGAACGAGAGAGAAAGAAAAATAGAATAACTATGTTATGTCTAATATAAGGCCTATATATAGGTGCTGGAGAAGACTATACAAGGAAGAAGATCAAATCAAATCAAATCCTAATCATGTCATAGATTGATGCAAATAGATATTAAATATATAGACATACACGTTAATAGAATATATTCTAATCATATATAATCATATCAAATCATATCCTAGATTGATACAAGTAGATATTAATATATATACATATGTGTTAACATAATATATTCTAACACCCTCAAACCCCCATCTCCCACCCTCAATACCCAAGTTGTCCAACCTGTCCATCTCCTACATGTCGTAGATGCCCAGCTTCCTTACCTAGCCTATGGCTGCCTGTCTATCCTTTAATTTTGGTGCTAAAACTTGAGAAAGAAAGGGCTGAATCAAGTTTGAGTCGGTGAGCTCTTGATTTACGACTTTACCACTAAACTAAGGACCTTTTGTCCAATCAACCATCAACCTCCCCATGATAGTCCCAGGACCTCATCTACACCCTTTCCTATGTTGCCAAGGTAGTTCACAGTGCTCCATGAGCTCACCACTGATGATATCAGGGGTCTCCTACCATCATAGAGGCTCAGATGTTGGCTCTGCTACTCTTAAGGCCTAAGATGTAGACCCCACCATAAAGAGGGGCGACGTTCGATGATGTCTTGATATTGATATTGTACCTTGGCTTTGAACATCTTTGGCTCACATGGGTAATTCAAGACAAGTTGGAGATGGTGGTGGTAGATGTTGCCATAAGGCTCTGGGACGAGAAGAAGTAGCAAGATCGGTGGTGATCCAAGGTGTGAGCTGGTGGTCAGCAATAATCCAAGGATGATCAAATCCTTTTGCGATTTGCAAGAAAAGTTTGATCATCGAAGATTCTTTGTTGAAGAGCCCTTCGATGCTTAAGTTAGTCGAAAGTTTGAAATAGTGAGGAAAGATTTTAGCAAGAGAGTACTTTCTTAGCCCCAAAAAGCCTCTCGAAGGATCCTCTGTGGTCTCCTTTTATAATAGGGAGAAGATATATGTTACCTCAATTATCGATAACTATCATAAAGAATCATAGCCCACAATATTGTCATGGGTAGTGGGTGATTAATGGCATTAACTCGCACTTATGTTTTGTTATAACCGTCTGGAGTAATTGCCCATCATTTAAGGGACATGATGCTGGCCCACGTTCTCCTTGTAATGCTCAATGTCCATAAGTCTTCTGAAGTCATTGGCTTGAGTCTGATCATAAGGTCAGCAATAGTATGATGCGGTCATCAGCAGTCGATCGAGGATGGTGTTTGGAGATAAATTCGATGGGTCATCCGTTCCTTCTGATTCCAATGGATCCACATTGGGGCCATAACAATGAGAGCTCTCTTGCATAAGGAATAAGACATCCAGATGATGCTCACTGCCGAGATCCACCTCGATATGGAAAGAGTAGGACATCCAAATGATGCTTATCATCAAAGTCCTTGATGCAGAGAGCAGAGGACATCCAGATGATCCTTGCTTCCAAGTTCCACCTTGAGATCTTGGTTGCTGGCCGATAAATATACCTGAAGAAGAGTTTCGAGGACAAAGATCAAGGTAGTATAACCCCACAATACTTGCCCCCACTTTCAAGCTTGAGGTATTTGCCTCGGACGAAGAAAGTAGTAATCCTCGGAAGGAGTCCTCGACTTTTGTCCATTCTGGTGAATCATTCGAGTCAGATTATAGATGAATCATTGCATCACTTTGTGAGTTTTGAAGCTGATTTGATGCATTGTTTCATGGATTTCAATGCCAATTCGATGTGTCGTTTTACAAATCATGCCCTAATTATTAGGGAGATACGACGCTTCACAAATCCCATCACATTTATGAGGGATGGGTGGCTCGAGGTAGAATATAAATCTAATTTGAAAAGTCGGGACTCGATGGTTATAGACTGGTCAATCGTGAGTTACCATGTGTCAAGCATTGATTGGTCCGACAATGCTTCTTGCAGATCGGTATATATGGTTGAATCAGAAGAGTGGTGCGATCGAAGAGTCGCCTGATCGGATAGCCCTGATCTATGCCACATGGCTAAAATTTGGCAGTTCGGAGCTTCGATCTAGACCATTGGTGCATAGTATAAATAGGCATGTTCTTCCTCCACTTTTATTCTTTCGACCAGTTGCTTCCACTATTCTCGCATCCAATCCATTGGAGAGGTTTCCCTGTTGCCACCCATCTTCTTCTTCTCTGGCTCTGGCGAGCTTTTCTCATTTGAAACTCCTTTTCGGTTGATCTCCTTGCTCCTCGATTTTCATTATTTTAGTTACCTTCTTCTCTGTTCTATCCTTTTGATTTTCCATTTCCTTCTTCTCGATGTCTTCTGGTAATCAGGCAAGGGGCAAGAATCATCAAGGTGGTCGGAGCTTTCAGCCACGTCCTCCCCGAACCAAGTCCGAGGATAATTCTTGGATAGCTATCGAGGTAGGCTCTTTGTCAGGGTGTCGAAGCTCTGAACCCCACGGCTTGGACAGTCCCATATAGAGGTTCGGGGACTTTTGGGGCCTCAGCAATGGAGGAGTCAACTATCTTTGAGGCTAACCTTGGATGGCTTCAATCTTCATACTCAATTCTTTCCTCTTTCTAGCTTGAAGTTCTAAGTCGGGAAGATCATATTTCTAATACTTCGGAGGGTTGAGTTGTCTTGTATGGGAAGACTCTCTAAATCGATCTTCGTCTCCCTTTTCATCTCTTCGCCAGCAATATTCTTGATTTCTTCCAAGTTCTTCCTACTTAGATCACTCCAAATTCTATTCGGATGATCGTTATTTTCATAATCTTATGTGACTGACTTAGTATCCAGCCGAGGACTTTGTTCTTTAGAGCATTGTTTATTTTGAAAAACCTCCATGAGAAAGGGTGGGGTATAACTCCATAACAGTTTCGAGGACAAAGGCCAAGATGGTATAATGCCACAATAGTGGATATGATAGGTGGAGAGAAAGTAGGTACGAGAAGAGAGGGAACATGTATCATGAAGCCGTTCTTCTTTTTTTTGTTATCTTATTGGGCTCATATGAGCTTAATAGAAGACGGCATCCTAAGAGTGCTGACAAGTACCAATTCATGCGTCGGTTGCCCATTCAAGCCTGAAGATTTTTGGACGATCTTAGTCTTATATTTGAAGCTCGACAATGCAGGCCAGATTTGAAATATGAGACCATCTGTTAATTGCGTTGGACTCGGCTTTTTGTCAGCTTGGACCAATCTCAACCAGATCTTATATATAT
>KE504634.1:397916-416520 GCA_000441515.1 Elaeis oleifera | reverse complement strand
GGTAGAATTTTTATTCTATCATATCGATATGAACTGCTTTTTGAAACAGTGATCCTAGCTTCATTTCAACTATTTAAAGAGACATATCACTCTTCACAAGCTTATCCTATGGTCCATCACCAGATACTACTTCACCTATGCAAAAGTATACCCTCATGATTTGAGTCAAGTCAAAGCTCTAATCCATGCCCAAGCCATTTAAATTGGGTAAAAAAAAATTGACCCTTATCTGATCCAAATTATTTTGTATGACAAAATAATCTCTTTTAGTCATTTCACTTTTCTCGGTTCACTCTTAAAAGAAAGAGCGAGAAAAAATCCAAAACGAAGTATTATATTCTTTTTAAGGAAAAGGCATATTTGATGGATACCTGTAAAACCATTTATTAAGAGAAAGGAAATTGATAGATGGTGATCCAGCAAACAACAAATGTTGTATGGAAATGTCACACACTAGTGAAACTTTACATGTCATGCAAAATGCATTTAAATAATACATACGGAAGGAGAATGTGACAGATGTTTGAAGTCCAAAGAAAACCAAAACATGGCGCTCATATGTGCCATACGCATGAACAATTCAAGCGGCTAAAAAAGTAAATGGTTTCCTCTATACAAGAACAATCTAGTTCCTTCCCTCCTTTAATTTCTGTATGTAATCAGAAACCCTACCTTTTTCCTTCTACTATCTTCATTTCTATCCAGACATGTTCTCCCTTTCTTTCCAATATTCTTTTACTCTTCTTAATTGACTCTTCTATCTGTTACATCATCTAATTTTTTTCATCTAATCACTCTTTCTTCACTTTTATTTTTCTCATAACACAGTAGATATAGCAACACAATCTGTCTTCCTCTTTCTTCTTTCTTCTTACTTCCTTTTTATTTCTTTGAACGCAATAGCAGCAGCCATTTACTGAGTTCTCCAACCAGATGTTGTATCCAATCAAATGTGAAAATGTAATTGCTCCTCCACATTTGGCCTTTTCTTCCTTTCTTCTTCAATCTCTATTCTTCTTTCTAGTTTTCTGGTTTCTTTCTTCCCTTCTTAGCACGTCTGGCAACAATGGTAATGCAGGCAAAACATACTCTCAGATCAGCTCACAGCAACTGACAGATATGGCAAAACCTACACCATATCTAGTCTGCTCTTTTAAACTGTTTAATGAAAGAAATTTCTTACCGAGCATTATTTTGGACTAGATGAGTTAGACAGGTTAGCAAAGGTCTAGAATTTCTTTGGTTCATTTGGCCTCTATTTATTTAATTGTAACTAGGTTATTGTTATGACTTTTATTTTCACATTCTGTCAATGAATTAATTCCTTTTAGAGGCCAAGACATCTCTGTATTCCTGAGTTCTATTACATTCAGAGTGAACCATCCCTCCCCCTTGACCCCACCCACCCTTTTTGCCAAATTCTGTTTGAGCTACAGCTGCTTCCCACACTCATGGCTATTTCTTGAATGAAAGACTTTCCATCTGCTTCCTCCAGATATAGAACTCACTGTTTACCTAGAAGCTAATAATATGTCCTCCAATTTGAAGCATGACTCATGTTCACTTTCCTCTTCCCCATAGATTATGTCATTTCCATCTGCTAAGTGAACGTTTTGCATTTTCTCTTATATCTTCCATTGGGATCTTTGAAGATCCACACTTCTTTTATTGCTTATAATCAGTCAGAGCAACCACCATAATTGATTCATCATTATCATATCCAATTCATCCATAGTCTGGGGACTTGCATAACTTTTCAATAATTAGATAGCATAGATAGAGGCTGCTTTTGTTCATGAAAGAGGCTGTACTGGCCCCTAGAAATTCCACTGCAGCTATCGATTAATTGATGCCCAAAACTCATCTGGAGGAATAAACAATGATTTTTTCTCTTAGTGCGTATATTGGAAATGCTTAAGAGTGTCTACCCTTTGGCAGCTCAATCGAACATCAGAATCTAGTCCGCTTTAGATGGAAAGAGGTGGGTAGAACAAAGCCATGTAACATGTAAGAAATGCAGGATTTTCACTAAAGAAGCATTGGTGTAAAACAAGCTAGAGGGCAAGAACAAAGAGTCAGACTGATAGAACTAGAATGGAGAATAGCAGGCGAAGAGGAAGAAGGACCTTTTCATCTGCCTTGTGACCATACCGGTGCCACCTAGGGCGCCGGACTTGTCTTCATCCCCAGCAGCCTTCGAGGAGGATGAGGAGGAGCCAACAATCTGCTCCAACTTCTTGAACCAGGGCCAGTGGCTGATGGCGAGGCCACCACTGCTGAGGCGCTGGCACTCGACCTTGTACCGCTTCTTGAGGTTGTCGATCTTGTTCTTACACTGCTCCACGCTCTTGCCGGCCTTCTGCTTGTCACAGCGGTCGCTGACGATGGTGGCGACGTCCTCCCAGTCCCTCCCCGCAGGTTCCCCCGGTTCAGCTGAACGTATCTTTCCGTGTACGCGTCCAGGAGGCTGCCGATGGCCGTGTCACTCCACTCCTCCCGGTCCTTGCGGTAGTCCCCAGAGGACATGTGCCGGCCCTTCTTGGCCGCGCTGTTGTAGCAATAGGGCGACTCCCCGTCACTGACATCGTCCCTGTCCTTGCGCTTGGGGTCTGGCCGGGAGGATGACGGCGGTCCGTGGTGGTGGGGTGGGGATGGGAGGCGGGCGTGGCGGCCCGCGGGACTTGCGCTCGGGGTCGTTGTTGGGGTCGTCGTCGTCGTCGTCGGGCTGCGGGTGCCAAGGGGTTAGCGTCGTCGGCGAAGCAGTGGTGGTGGTGGTGGCTGACTTCTGGGAAGGCGGGGGCGCCTCCAGGGCGATTCGAGGCGTCGGTCTGGCCGAAGGCCTCGCCGAAGTCCTCGGGATCCTCGTGGCCACCGCCGGCGACCCCTTCTTCGGGCTGGATATGGCGGCGAGTGGGGCAGGGGGCGGGACTGGATGTGGAGCGGGCCCTTCGTCACGTAGCGATGGGCCGCTGCGAAGGCGCCCGCCTGCTGCCGCTGCGGCGGCGGCGGGGTTGGGACTGGGCTTCGTCCCCGAGGAGGGCGAAGTCGTCGTCGCAGGAGGCCATGGGGACGGTGGCGGCGTTAGGGTTAGGGTCGGTTCCCCGATCGAACCAGGCGGAGAGAAGACGCGACGGGACGGGAGGCAGACGACGTTAGTAGCGGGGTGCCGGATCGTCCACGCGAGGTCACTTAAATGGGTAACGATAGGAGCCGCCCGTGACTTATTGTCTACGGAACCGTGACGGAGTGTGACGGCTCCGTTAAACAACACCGCACACGTTTTCAGGGCGTAGGGCCCCGCAACGCAATACCCACCGCCCAGCATCCCCTTCCACCTCTTCCCCCAAAATCAAGACCAAGGAAGAACAACGCCTCCCTCCTCCGTGTAACACGAATATATTGTATTTGCATAAAATTAATTAAATTGGCTCCATCTACAATTAGAACCGACGAAATTCGAACCGACGAAATTCGAACCCGATCTACGGTATACAAATTCGAATTTAGATTAAATAAATTTAAATCATAAACAGAATAATTTATTTAAACTATTTAACAATTCGGTCGTTCTGCCCTCGAGTCATGCTGGATTAAACAGGTATTTGTTTATTAAATTGATTAACAGGTTATATAGATAATATAGGTTAACAGGTTACATAAGTTAAGATTAGATGTGGGTCAAAGAGATAAGACCGATAATTCAAATCAGAATGGGCAAAGGCTTATACATGGGCTAGCAAATCTTCTAGAGGCCTACAATGCGCATCTCACATGTAGTCGGTTCTTGCGGGCCATGAAAAAAGTGAGTTTTCATTTTTCCCAAGAGTTTGTGTTGTCTATGTGGGATAAATTTTCCTGGACCTCTCTGTGCTATAAACAAACAGAGGCCTGCAGAAAACAGGGTAAATTATGTATAATTTGTTGAGGACGAAGTAACTAAAATAAATGATATTGTACTTAATCAAAAATGGAAACATAGCTTTTCGATCAGTTCGTGTTGTATATATGGGATGGATTTCTCTCGACCTTTTTACTCCAATGACAAACGGGATGTTATAGGAAACAGGGTGGTCAATTATGTACAATTTCTTGATGACAAAGTAATTCAAACGAAATGATTTATTTTACCGCTTGAAGAAGTGTGAACCCAATTTTCACGTACAAAGAAACCGGGTCGGTTTAAACTACCTGACCCTTCCCTCATAAATCCTATCTCCATCGATAGGTTTCTAGGTTTCTACCAGAATGAAAGAAGATAACTAATATACATTACAAACTTTGGAGTAGATGGCAGATTTTAGGTAACTCTCTTTAGGTACCTTTTTCCAGGAATGCATTTTCCTCCCATTTCTCTATGGAATTGTTTCCTTTGTTCGCACAAATACACTCCAAATCCGTTTGAGCTTAACTTTTCATTTGAGGTTCTGACACCTGCTGTATCAAAAAAAAAAAAACGCTCCGAATCAGCAGAGAGACGCAACAAGCACCTGCCTAAAAGGAAGTATGTTGATTAAGTTACCTCAATAACAAAAAGAAATAAAATTTAATCAGATGTGTTTCATAGCCGTCCACGTCTCCTACCCCATCCTCTCCGGAGAAGCATAACACTAGTTGATTTCAGAATCATCCAGTCCGTCTTTGGTCCAATGCTATTGGTGCCTCCATGCCACTACTCAATCGCGGAGCTCCATATCAGGCGACAGCACGGCAGAACGAAAGGACGGCAATAAGGTGCTTGTGGCTTTGCACGATACCTACCCGGCAAGAGACAGGAACACATGCAGCATTGATATCGTAAAATAACGAGCTTCATTAGTCAGCCGGTCGTTTTAGCAAGAGTGCCGAAGCTCCGGAATATAACCACAAGCCCTCTTACCATGATTATTCCCAGCTTAATATACAAATACAAATTTCTTGCTCGGAAGATAGTGCTCCATGTACTCTCGTCGCAAATTAATAACAGATGGCCCATGATTATCTCCCACCATGATACATTTTCATATATACGTATAGCACCAGATTTTCTGTGGGCCATGGTAAACTGCAAGAACTAAGAGGCCTCTCAACCGTTTCAGTTTCACATAAACATATGTATGTAACTAGCCACCGTCTTTTTAGGAAGCAAGACCCACTTCAAGAAAGAGCATGCCCAATGTCTATATAATTGTATCGTGCAATCTGCCATCAACTTTAGTACAGCAATTTCACAACAGTTCCATATTTTGACATCTAGCTGCTGGATCACTACAACGAAAGGATCATGTGCAACAGCCACAGCATTTGCTGGCAAAGCGTAACAAAGAGCACACTAAAAATTCATCGGTCTCACAAAGCACGGGAAGAACAGAAGACAAACCAAAAGCTATACAATTCAACTGTCAAAAGATGGCAAGGACCCCAATTTTTTGGTGCACCATAAATAATAATAATAATAATAATAATAATAAATAATAATAATAATGGGGAAAACTTTACCGATGGCTTGATTAATGAGAAAGATATGGTCGCTCAGTTGACCTTCTCGGGCTAGGACCTGTGCTTTCTATTGCGTCAGAGTGTAGATCCTTTGGCACCGGCATGCACCCAAGTTTTCTAGGAATGAGACGAGTGGAGCTGATCAAATTGTGAGGTCTACTCACCCTCCCCATCTCTTGTTTTATGTCTACAAAATCTAGTTCCAATTTTCTGACCCTGGACCTCATCCGCTCCATGTCCACCTCAGGACCCGGTTCTCACGGACAAGTGAAACCCACCCATCCCTTTGCAAGAGTTGTCCAGCCATGTCATCAACAACGGCAGCGTCATCACTTTCTAATGCATGAAGACAGTGAGAAAGGGCTGTACGCAGCCTCAACTGCTCAAAAAACAGAACTTGGAGAATGATTCTAAGTGGCAAGCATTCATTATGCGATGCATGTGCACATGCTTCAATGGAAAGCTTCCCATAGTCTATTATGCTGCAAAGCTGCACTTTCTCCTTCTCTGGAAGCCAAGGGTGTGCCTGCAGAAGAGACATCAGATTATGAATACTTGAAGCACAATAATGATACACCCGTTGGCTAAAACTACATTGTTGGGCAACACCAAAGTAACAGCTAGAGTATGGCCTTCCAATATATTCTTCTAACAATGATTCGTACATCACTTGCAGTTTGCTTTTTTATGCATCTGACTCGAGCAATATATGTATAAGACACATCACTAACCCACCGTGATTAAAAGTGCATGCATTTACACTAATGTATGAGCTAAAAAAAAAAAAGAAAGTTCTTCTGAATACAATCACAAGTAATTACGGAAACAAAACTTTAAGAGCATTAGGTCTTCAGTAAGCCATTTTTGTCTAATTATATTGGCTACAAAGCACTAAGTTAGAATATTCCTTATGCTTTCCATGTTAGACATTAGTTGACGAATAAAAACTTTTGGTAACATCACAAATTAGACATTGGATTTTACAGATGATAATACCTTGCTCTAAGGTCCATCTATTATAATCTCTCTCTCTCTCTCTCGCTAGGTAAGATATATGCGATATAACCAAAACTGATGGGAATAAGCAAAGTAATAAACTATGATATAGTCAGACAACATGAATTAACAGATTCAAACCTTGAAATATATATCTAGTGCTCTATATAGTCCATCATCCAGGGATCTCAAAGCTTCCGGAAGGACCAGCAGGAGAGACTGCATCTTCTTGGGTTTCAAGTTGACATCAGGAGCAACCTCAGCAAGAAAACTGTCTATTAACTTTGTGACTTTAATCAAAGGACTAGAGGATGGAGATGTAGCAGGATCAAAAGAGGAAGGTGAAAACAGTGCAATATTTAATTCCTGTGAAGACACGAAATGATGAATAATCCGCTCAACACAATCGGTGTCATATAAATAATCAGAATCTGAGAAATTAGGAATTAAGAGACCATCGAGTGTGGCCAATTCAAGTTGCATGCCTATTCTTCTCTCCAGAGAGTCCCTACATGACTGGCAAACATTTAGTATCATAGCAACTCGTAGAAGCCCTAACAGGTAGCGGCAATAAGACTTTCCCTTCTTTTGAGGAAGTAGCTTTTCAATGCTTTCCAGTAACAGTTTTTGATCAACTGCGGCTGGCACCGTAGCAAAACTTGCAAGACTTCTGGTTCTGCCTGCTTGCCCACTCTGCCACCGGTCAAGACCAGGTAAATACTTTCTTGAGTAGTACATCAGTGCACCAGCTATATTTTCTGATCTTATGCCTCTTTCCTTCATTGTTTCTATCAATCTCTTAAACATTGGCACACCAAGGCATGAGATGTCTTCAAACCACCAGTCAGATAGTGAGGCTCTAATTCTAGCCCCTGTGTTTATTCCATTCCAGAGGATGCTACCACCAGGGCTTTGTAAACTCCCATACATCATCATCGGCCATCCAAACAAACTAGGATCAGTACATGCCATTGTTGAGAGAGCATTAAGACATTTGCTCACAATATGGAGGGTTTCAGCGTTTGAAATAGAATGCTCGGAGCAATGCAGAGCCAATATGCAATCTTTCCAGCTATGAAAGATGACTTTGTGAAAGAAACTTTCTGCCACAGCCAGTAAATTCTCCTCACCAAATTGCTCTGTCATTTCAAGATATTCTGCTGCACAATACACCATTAAAATGTTTTTCGGTGTCAGTTCCACTCTGACTCCATAGCAGAACTGTGCTGCAAATAAAAATGCATCAGGCCCTCCAGGACATCCAACTAATGTAAGGCACATGTCCTCTTTTGTATTTCGCAGTTTTTCTATCATACGTGCAATCTTCCCACATTTTGACAGCAGGGGAAACTGAAGAGGAAAGCACAGTCATAAATTATTTGCACCAGAATGAAATAATATCCTAGTGTTCCCTTAATGAAAATAATGCAAAATAGTAGATCTTCTACAGGAAGCTAGTTTTTCCATCTGAATCATTGTCAAAGAATAAATAGGATAAATGCAAAAGCATCCAATACAGCAGTAACATTAATAAAACTATGATTTCCACGTACAATTCTGCTTTCTCAAAATATAATGGATAGATTCATGTCTTGTGAGCAGCATCATATACAATTTCATGGAAAGGAATTAATGCAAGGTGTATATTTCTTTTCTGTCTGAGTAGAAATAATTATATTTTGCAAGAAAGAAAAATACAAAAAATAATTTCACTCATCATTTACTTGCCAGTATAAAATTAATATTCTTGTCTTGCTTTAAAAAAAGTAAATACAATGGGGAAAAAATCAATATTTATACGTTTTCATCTTGGAAATAAGGTTACATTTCTGATGATATAAGAAGGTTAGATGAGAATAACATGCTAAGAAGCAGTCATGTCTTTGTCAAAGCTAATAGAATAAAACATGTTTATAGCTTCAATCAGTTTAGAATAAAATATGTTTATAGCTTTTATCAGTTTGCTTTTCTAGAATAAATGACTGCGTTTGTGATCAGGAAGTGCATATACTTCAGGAAAAAAAAAAGGGATAAGGCAGATATTGCTGCATTGTGATCAATGAAGAAGAATTCTTGAAGATGGCATTGCATAACAACAATGCAAAAGTCATTCATGATAAGAAAGAGGGGAAAAATGACAACTAAGTGCTTGATTGCTCTCAAAATCAAACATCACGAAAAGGTGTTGAGAAAGGTGTCTTAGATGTCCAAGCAGCAGAGCAGAAACACTTAGGGATGCTTGGATACTCTGATATGCACACAGATCTTCAGTCAAAAAGGAAAAAAATTGAAGTGCATATGAATAACTCTGATTAAGGGTCACAACAGGATGAGGCTAATGACAGGAGACGCTTATGTAAGGCAGAATCTTTCATGTTAACTCAAAATCTGAAGTAGAAATATAAAAAATCACCTTCACAGTCCATCAGGCTATCAGGTATCAGATAAATCTGGGACATTGGAACCTAAAATGATCGCATCAGCTTTCTCAGCAATCAATATAATAGCTTGGTCATTTATAAGCATAGACCTTACTTGAAACTGCATTGTAACTGACTTGTCATGGCGTACCCTACCGGACATTAAAGTTTTCATTTTCCAGAAATTTGCAATATATCAAGTGAATTTGACATATGACTTAAATAAATTCATATATGTAAAGACATATTCACAGATGTACACATACACAGGCAAAGACATACATATTATGCATGTAAATACATGCAAAAAATATAAACATGCATATGCAAATAGAAATGTGTGGCAAGGTATGTAAATAAGTATTCACATGTGTATGTACATCTATTTAAATGCAGATAATATACATGCATATGCATGCCTATGAACATATAGAAAGAATTTGTATAGCAAAAATATGCGCACACCTACGTATGTGGATACATATAAAAGCATGTACGAAAATATATGCACATGTGGGTGTACGTATGCATGTGTTCATTCATGTTCATGAATCATGCATATATACAAAATATGCATACCAATAATGGTAGCAGCGACAAGCCTACAGTAGATACACCATGGGTTGATGTATTGGTACTGCCATACTGGTACATGTAATGATGTCGTACAGGTATGGTATGGACTGGAATGGTACTCTACAGGCACATGGTATGCCTCTTGGTGTGCTCGCATGAAAAACAGAGTTGATGTCCATATATCAGCATATGTTGGTACCAAGGGGTGTACAAGTACCAGGACTTCACCAATATGGTAAGGTGCAACCAATATGGACTGATACACACCAGTGCTTAAATCATTGAGATACATAGTATTAAACGATATGATACGGTGCATACTTTATTTATCTCATGCCATCATTGTATTCTAAGCCAAAAAGCAAACTAATTTATTCGGACATGGAAAGCAAATACCAGGTCTGTTATTGCTAAAACCAATGAATAAATGCTTCCTGCTTCTCAAATATGGTTATAAGTTAGGAATCTGAAACATCTATTTTCTCATTAACTTACATTGTTAATATCTGTTGCATGTGTCAAACAGATTAAGCTGTTTTTGCTTGACCCATTATGTACTAATGTTCCACTACCAGTTATTCCATTTCCATATCAGCTTATATTATTAATACATGTTTCCCATTTCAAAGATTCAGTTGGGCATCCATGTTCCACTACATGTTACTATGGACCTACTTAAAAGGAAACCAAAAGAAACAAGCACAAAATGGTGGTCTGCATTTTCTTAAGGAATGATAAACAATCTCATCACCTATCCCAGCATTCTAGTGAATAATGTGATGTAAACATATTCACCATGGCCACAATCTTCAACTGACATTGATTCCTAGTTCGCTATTGGATTTGAGGACTGGCATGGATTTTAAGCACATTGTTTTTTCAGTTCACAGGCATCTGATATACGTTTGGGTTTTTAATGGACCTGGATCAGCCCAAGTTCAACAAAATCTGAGCTGACAAAAGAACCCAATGGCTGGACTGTGCCAGAAATCCAGCAGAGGCCAGAACTCTGTCCCAAGCATTAGGGTCCACTGTGCTCATATGTGTTCAACCGGACTCTAGCATTAGTCCAATTATGAAGGTAAAAAGTAAGCATTCTAAGCCAACTAATATGCTTTGCTTCTCATTTCACTTCTTATTTTGTGGGGCCTTTTTCTCAAGTCTTCATTCCTATGTCTTGAAAATTTATCTTACTTGCTGTAATGGGACAGGGCTTTACAAGATTATGGGGACCTGGACCTCAAAATCCAATGATGGAATAATCTAGATTCAATAGTTAGAGAGTTTGACTCGATTTGGGCCTTATATGGCAAACTGGACCGGACCTGGACATACATGGGTCTAGCCCAGCCCAAATCCATTTTGTCTACAGCCTTAGTAAATTTAATCTGTTTATTTGGTTCAATGCTCATAGCCATTTACACAACATAAAAAAGGTTCATGAGAAAGAATGAAAAAAGGAAAGATTAAATGCTTGCTAAGTTGTCGTTACTTACTAAGACTTGCAAACATGTACCTTGTGAAGATGGAAGAATACTCCCTCAACTTCAATAACAATATCACTTGGAAGACCAGTGCTACAAAACCTGTATTCATCAAAGCATCTCACTACATGAGTTTTCTTGTAGGCTTCCATTCAACTCCAAAGTGATTGGTTTGAAAAAGTTTCATTAAGACAACCAGTAATTTACTCTGATCTTGATATAACAAAAATATAACCTAATATTTTTGATCAGCCAAGACAAATAAGCATAAAGATGTGCACAAAAGAACGATCTATAAAGCTCGATGTATGACTGCAAACTGACCTTTCCTGGATGTGCTTTACCTCAAACATCTGATCCACCCTAGGCCATTTACAATCTTCTCAAAAATTCTACATGCCAACCGGGATGGCATAAACTCTAAGATGGTGCTTAAAAAAGCAAAGGATGGTCTAAGAAACAACACGCGCACACACACACACACATGCTATACATGTACACACATGCATATACATATAAACATATGCATGCATGCATGTATGGATGCATGTATGGATGCATGTATGATGTATGTATGTACATACATACATACATAAATATATGGATATACATATAAACATACATATACATATATATAAATATATACATATACATATACACATATATACATATACATATACATATATTTGAACATGATGGAGATCAATATTTTATATCATCCTTGGGAACAAAATAAGGACAATACCAAAAACAGGCAAACAAAATGGAACTTTATAAGGGATTTGAGGAATATACTTCAGATTCAAGAGAAAAGAAAAGAATGAAGATGACTGGAATTTTTTTTCTCCTTGAAACTTTAATGCAAGCACCTGTTCCTCCAATACCAATTTATGATCTTCTCTTAAGGTTGACCAGCTTCCTCCAGCATGGAATTCATTCCAACAGGACCCTTAATTCAACAAGGGGAAAAAAATAACATCTCAATCTCTTTTAAAATAACACGGCACAACTTATGTAAAGAATATGGGCTCAAGGCTGACAGTTGATGAAGATGAAGGCACACCATGGATTCCTTCACACCAGCCCCCCACCCCCCGCCCCACCTTCTCTCTTCTCACCAACTACCAAATATTAGTAATGCTGATCACAGCCACCTCCATTGCAACTTAAAGTACATGATTTCCCTTAATGCCTGCAAGATTCTTTTCAAGGAATTTAATCACAAACATTCTCCAAGGCAAACATATAAGCAAGATATAATTCTTTAAAACCTAAATGATATCTTCTAACAAGTGATGGTAACATTTTATGAAATGGACTTAGAACAATACAATGTTATAGAACTTACGTAGTGACCTGAAAAGTAATGTACATGAGCTAAAGAAAGTTCGTATTTAAGATCAAATAAGACTTTGTGTGTAAGATTGAAAATAGTGAAATGCACTAGTCAAGGCTATCATACAAATGATTTAATGAATTAAAGATTAATGACAAGTACCAGAATCAAGAATGAATAATTTATCTAATTTTAGGTACTTGCAGAAAAACTATTGATTTTCTACTTCTGTTATCTAATGACATGTTGACTATCGTAGACTACACCCAAATTTACTATTTAACTTTCTTTCTCAGCATAGAGATTGAGAGAGGATATAAAAGGTGCAAGGAAGAATTTGGATATGACAATCTTCAGAAACAGAAAGACAGTAGCAATTATTACAGGGGAAGTATCGTAACTAAAATAGGAGTAATGCAATTTTCGATCTAGGTCAGGATTAGATCAAGTATTCCATCCTACATAGGAGTCTGCAATTTTCAATCTAGGTCAGGATTAGATCAAGTATTCCATCCGGTTCTTAGACACATCAGCTTGGGGTGAAAGCCATCAACCATCTCTGCTTGTTGAGGTACCAGCCATGTTAAAGCAGTCAGATCAAGTATATCTATCCAATTCAGGAACAATTTCAAATATCAGGATAAGACCATGCAAAATGAAAGATATAGAAAAGTTACAGTCGGAACCCTAGTATTTATTACAATTCTTTCCTCCCCTAATATTACACTCTTTTTGGAGCTTTCCTGCACCATATATATCTTTATTTTCCAAACTAATTGACCGCTGTGCATCCAAATCACAAGTTGAAGGTTTCTACGAACAGGAAGTATGGAAATTATGGAGTTTGCTGCATCTTTTGGTGAACCCACACATGTATATCCAGAGGCAGGAAAGGGCCAGACGCTCCCAGAGCCAGGTGATGGTTTGTAAAATTGTTCAAGGCTTCAAACCACCCAGCTCCTGTTGTTCTCAGGAACTAAGAGGGTAAATTCCTAGGATGAATCTAAAGTAATCAAGCCCACGTTTTAATGGATTAGGTGCCCATGAGACAAGCGGAAATCAACCAAACAGAGCAGTTATAACATTTACGTCCGCCATTCCATTCAGGAGGCGAAGAAGAAGAACAAGCAAGCCAGCAAGTCAAATTATACAACAGAGGACACACGGAGCCAGAAAAATCCAAGCAAGAACTGCAGGCGACGCAGTTGAGTATGAGAAACGTGCGGAAGTGCGTGCGAATTGAGTGAATCTGAGGCAGCAGAAGGAGGGAAGGGGGAGGGGGAGAGAGGGACGTACCAGTCGTCTCCTTGGCGATAGAAACGGCACGCCCTCGGAGCCATATTCTTCTTCTTCTTCACCACTCGACCCTCCCGGTGCAGTCGAACCCCAGCTCACTACTCCAAAGACACCGTATCATAGAAATAGGAATGAGAAACAGGTGGGCATGAGAGAAGAAAATAAGAACGCCGCCCAGGGGATCGCCTTCACTTGAATTCAATTCCTAGAGTCATGGGAGGAGGGACGGTTAAGAAGGAAGGGGCCGGCGAGGGAGACACTGGTGCTGGGTCTTCTTATTCATCCGTGGCTTCAGCTTGGTGGTGAATTGGGAATTATGATGAGGAGGCGAGGGCGAGGAGGAGGAGGGGAAGGAGGCAAGCAGAGGAGACCATCCAGACCTGGCCACCCACCCCTCCCTCCCATCATGATGACGCCAGCACATCTCTACCTTCGCGACCCCTAGTCAAACGTGCTTAGACCAACCAACGTCTGACCTGTGCTACGGAGGAGAGAAGAAAGGAAAAAAAAACAAAAACAAAAATTCACAGACGACATCGACTGCAAACGAGCCCCGGCCGGCGGGTTGAGGGAAAATAGAGAGGGGACCGGGAAGCTGTGTTCTTTCACCTTTCCATTATTTATTTGTTAGAAAGATAAAGACGTTAAAAAAAGAGAGAAACGAATGGTGGACAGAATCAGAGACCACAAGCAGCGGCAGGATACAGGACCTTATTCTATTCCATCACCTTTTTCTTCCTGTTGCTGTGGGTAAAAGTAGGTGGAGGTGGAAAGGCTCGGTGGGCGCGGAAAGAGACGACCGGGGAGCGTGACGAGTAACACGTGTGCAGTTCAGTTCTAGAAGAGGATGAAAGAAATAAAATCGCTCGCTTGCTGTCTTCCGTCGCTCGTGGGTCCCAAAGCCCCCTCCACTCCGCTTGGCCGAGAAACGCCGTCATAGTAATTGATTGAGGTGAGCCCCCTCGCACCGTTCTCTGCTTGCTTTAATCTGTTGTTACGATGATCGGAGATGATAGCATCACGCCAACCTCAACTAATCCATCATTTCGACGACGGGGCAGCTGGGAGCGTGCGGTTTGCGAGGGCGCTTGCGATGATGATCTCCACACTCTGGAAAAGAGCAAGAACGAGAGAGAGAGAGGGGAAGCGAGGGAATCACGGGTACCCCGAGCTCATAAGCTGCTGCTAGAGGGAGCCACCAGCTCACCCACCAGTCTCCGAGCAGCGTTGTAAACGGATCATGGCTGGCTCCCTCTTTTCCAATGGAGCCTTGCTCTCTTATTGTGTCCCCTTCCGTCACATCCCTTCTTACCTGTTCCGTCAAGAATAATATTATTGTTAATATTTAGTAATAGTGACGAAGGTTATGCCAGTCGACCACCAAAGGAGCTAGGTCAAAGCAAACCAACAAACGGACATCGAATTATTTTTTTTTAAACAATACAAACCAGTTCGTGAAAACTTAACGACAATTTTCGTTTTTTTTTTTGGATGCCAGTTTCTTTTGATGCTACATACATACCTCCAATAAAACGAACAAAGCCTCGGCAGCACACATTGGGCGCTGAATAAAAAATGGATTGCTTCAGTGAAGTTTACAATCGTGGAGTCCAAGCAAAAGCGGCAGCTTCAGGTGCCACAGCAGAAAGTTGCCTCGCACAGCATGAAAAGCTCGTTCGTAGCTGTAAGAGAGTAGTCCAGCACACTATCTTACAATGGGGGAGCAACAGCATGCAAGAGTACCATGTGAGGACTGAACGTGTGCAGCTTGCAGTCCTTTTCGCTAGCTTATCGTAAAGGAATGACGAGCAGCAACAAAATGTCTGCCACTATATATCTAAATATATCAATTATAACAACAGAAGGTCATATGGTACTCGGCCACACATGCTTAACAAGGTGGGCTCCCTTTCCCAGCTAACAAACTGGGATTGAATAATGTTTAATGAGGAGAGAACAAAAAGAAAGAACTCTTACCCTGCATGATGTTAAAAGAAAGAAACCGATATCAAACAAAGGAATTAAAACAAGACTAATTCAACTCTACAAACTTACAGGCTAGGCTTCCCTGATCCCCCCATCAGATCCAACTAGATTTCTATCTATGAACCCTGTAATTATATGAGTAAACTTGATTTGATAAACAGAGATCACGCAGCAGTTCCAGCTTAACAGTTTCATACAAATATTGCTAATGAGTTCCAAGTCGTTAACAAGGTGGGATCATCCAATTAATAAACTGTATGTGCACCACCAATGGAGCCTAAAACAGATTGCTTAGAATAACCTGCATGATCCTAAGAGCATTGTAGATGCCCACATCTTCGTATCACATCCTGTTCAACCAATGTAACATCTGTGAGCATTAGTTTGCAACATAAGATAACAGAGATGACGGAGCTTTCAACAGGTGTGGTTCCACACGAGGAAGCTTCGGCCTGACAATTTTATCATTTTAAGCAGATGAATCTTCACTTGCTCCTCGATCCCTTCTCTCCCTCCACCGAGCCCAGATCCACCTCAGAATCATAAATCCTCCAAGAGCATAAACCTAGAGGAGTAACGACATCATATTTTAGTTAGGCAACCCCTGTAACCAAAGAAACAGCCTGAAAATTGAGTGTGTTGAGCTGATGGATCTATGTGACATAACTGCTTACCATGAACTCAAACATTGCAATGCAAAAATTGTGAAGTCAATATATGATAATAAGCATTTATGTTTAAGGGAAATAGCCAAGTTATCTAGATAAACCAGCCGCGCTTGGTCCAAGCAGCTGGTAGTCTCTATTTGACTGTTCCAAAACGCATCAGATTGCCACAGGATTTTAAATTATTGCAGGCATGGAACCGTTTGGAGGTGCATGAGATGCAATATGAATCACATGAAAGCTCATAGAGATAAACTGAGTTAGGACTAGCAACCACAATTGCAAAGTCATGAATGTAGCATAAGCGAGGGTCAGAGGCTACTAATTCCATCATTAAGCCATCATTTCATAACACCCAGAAAGATAAAATCCAGAGAGAGAGAGAGAGAGAGAGAGAGGCAGGACCATTAATTTGCAGTATTCACATAGTTATGTATAAAAAGGTGAAATGAAGCAACCCTTACAAGGTTATTAAATGATCCAACAGAGACCATCATATGTAATCAACTGCATCAACTGTAACATCAACTTACACAATGGCACCTGTATTGCCTCAACAAAATCTCAATGAAGCTTAACTAAGATGTGTAGAACTCACAGCATTTCAGGATCAAAGCAGAACAATCTCACTTCGATCCTCCAATGTCACTGCACGTTTATTACTTGTTAGATCTGCTTATAGATGGACTAAAGCAGGCCATGTAAATTGTAAGACATGCACATGTAAAACAACCAATAGTGACGTCAGAATCTACCTGAGTAACAACTTGCCTCCTCAACATAATCAGCTATATCTTTTCTACTACAATAAGCAAGCACAACCTTTTAATTTCCATCCAATGCTTTTGTATGCACAATGAATCAATTAAATCAGCAGACCCATGGTCCAGGACATGGATCAAAGAAACCACATGTCATCATTAATAGCCTTTGACGGCTCCAACTTTCCCTTCCAATCCCTGCTTCCCCAGGCAATTCATTAAACAGATCAATTCTTGCCCCCATTTCACAGAGCTGGCAGAATCTACATCCATCAAAGTGACCCTAGGCACCCAGCAACCACCCAAACTTAAACCGACATCCACATCAAGAATTTTCTTAAGTCAAGCAGATATGCTAATTAACCCAACAAGACTTTTCAACCCCAGGTCAACCTTCCCTTTTCTTCTATATTTACAACTTAGAAGCAGCACTGCTCCCCTTGGAACCCTTTCAATTCATCAGATGGCCCAAAATCTTTCAAATGATCTGATAGACTGACTTCTAGAATCCACATGCAAATGCTCCATTTTAGACTTCCAGTAAAGGAAATAAGACCTACCAAATCCTTGATACTATAATATAAGAAGCAGATAAAAGAACTAGGAATGGGTGCAACCCGAGGAACAGGCTGCTCAGGCTCTCAAATATAAAGAGCTGCTCGAGCTTGAGCCAAGCTCGAGCCCCAACTTAACAACATTTGTTCAGCTTGGCTCCGCTAAGTTTTGAGCCAAACTTTAGTTGAACTGACCCAAGCTTTCCCATTATTTTTGCACGGCAAAAGTGTTCAGCCTTGTCTCATTTATGAGCCAACCTCTGAAAACATTGTAGCTTGGCTCATTTTGATAATGGCCTCTCCAAACAAGTTCCTAGATGACAAGCCTAAAGGTTATCTTATTGACAATATCGATATTAATGATATTGATATTGATGATTCTGACGATATCGATATTGATGATAGTGATGATATTGATAATGACCTTGATACGGAGCTGCTAACTATGATGAATATGCTAACCATATATATGAAGCCAAAATAGACCAATTTGATATGACCATTCAATTCGAATTAGCAAAAGTAATGGCCAAAATTTACAAGAACATTCTGCAGTATTAGTAAGAAAAAAGAGTTAAGGATTTACCCGATGTGAGATATCACATTGTTCGAGGAACCCTAGATGCTGTTGGAGTAAAGGACCATCAACAAGGACGTTTTAGTGCGTTGTAGATTCTTATCCACAACTTACATCATTTGATGATGCTATGTGAATTGCTAGAAACATATGAAGTGTGTGGCTAACCCAATAGCGAAAGTTTTGTAAAGAGACTGGAGCAGGCTACCATAAGAACAAAAAGGATCATTACATGAAATTCAGTTACGATATTGTATGAAAATAGAATTCCTTGTATTCTCATTTGAGAACGGAAGGAAAGATTTTTAGTTGGGAGGGTTCGAAAAAAGAAAGATATTTTGACTTGTCTTTTTTCCCCTTATATATCAAAAAATAAAAAATAAAAAAATAAAAAAAACACTCAATCAGAATACAATTATCTCATCTATAAGAACTGTTGGGTATAAAATACCCTCGGCCGAAGTTCCCGACAGGTGGT
>KE504634.1:334669-358247 GCA_000441515.1 Elaeis oleifera | reverse complement strand
CGGCGGAGATGGAAAGGGATCTTCGAAGGGAGTGGGCGACGTCAAAGACTGAAAGAGCTTTGGGGTGGATCGAGAGAAGACTTAATATCAATTTTTAAATAATTAATTTTAAAAATTTAATTAAAATAAAATAAAAATTTGAGTTGATTTTAATTTTATTTTTTATATGAGTCAAACAATAATAATAGAAATCATTATTTTGATTTCGATCATGAATTAAATATTCAAAAAATTTGATCATTTCAATTTTAATTTAATTTTAATTTATTTTAATTTTAATTTATTTAATTTAATTTAATTTTATTTCGATTCTAATTCTACTTATGAATCAAACATTTCTTTGCTTGTTCTGTATCCGATCTGAGCTCAATCGAAGTATTGGACTCTACTGAAACTCACTGCTGCTGATGGATAATGTAAGTTTGTTATTACTTTGAGAAATATTTTGTGCATCACGGGTGGTGCAGTTTCATGCACATTGTCCGTGGTGATTGACTCTCACTTGGGGTTGATAAAATTTTTTTTTTCATGCTGTGTCCGATCTCATATATGAGCCAATTCCGTCTGCAGTGCACAGAGTATTTCTCTACTACTTTACCTCGAGTGACAGCTGTTCTTGAATGTAAGGTGGCCAGGACGCTTGACCTGCACCACATTGCACTGCAGGTGGGCCCTTGCTCATTTTCCCCATCTGCGTTACCTCTAGGAAGCTCGCTCTTGCTCATTTATTTTCATTTATGCTTTGCAAATTGCAAGTGAAAAGTGAGGCAGTGGTTGCCTGTCTTTAATCAATGCGTGGTACGACCGTTCTAAACCAATATTTTCTCTAGTTCTAATGCCTTTTGCTGAACTTGGAAAAAAACAACAATTAAGGCTCAGGTGAAAATCTGATCAACAATGACATATTGAACAGGAAAGCAGAAGGTGACACCACCAATGGAAAAGGAAACAAAAGAGAAAAAATCTGATCAACAATAGGTGCTGTGTATGTAGGGTTGTGTATGTCCAATTAAGGCTCAGCTGAAAATCTGATCAACAATGACATATTGAACAGGAAAGCAGGATGTGACGCTAATGGAAAAGGATAACAGAAAAGAAAAAATGTTGAAGATCTAAAAAGCAAAACCTCAAGAATCCACGACAGAAGATGCCATGCAACTCCAAAATACTTGATTAGAAACGAATTTTCAGTTTTAGAGAAATCATGTAATTGAATTCTAAAAGAAAAGGTAACCATGTACTTTGCTTGGTTTTTGGCTAGGTAATCCTTGAAGAAAAGTTTCATTCAGGAACAAATATTCCATATGCCTCAGAAAAATTTGTACCTCTAAAATTACTATGGGTGAATCTGCCCAAATATATGCTTGTCTCCGAGTTTATGCTAAAGGCACATGATGGATACAAAACATTATAGGGCAACCCCTGATGAATCTTAATTGCTGGCTAAGCATAATTCTGTGCTGCTATTTAACTCGCAGATGTCTCAAGAGTTTAAATGTTTGCAATAAATACTGGCTATATCCTAAATACTAGTAACTTCACGGTGATTTCACTATTTCAGCAGGTGATGCGATTCCTCCAAACCTGAGTTATATGCTGCTAGTTGACGGTTTAGGGGTCGCTTTTCTTAGACCTTGAGTTCCGATTTCTGGGATGAGACAATGTTTCAATGTATTAGAAAGTAGGTTGTATTTTTCTAATTAGCTACTCTAATTAAGGATGGTAAAGATGGCTATAGACTATAATATTTCTTGTAAAGAAAATATTATTGTGTATAATGGGGACTAGTCCACCCCATACATCATCGAACAAAAATCCTATTTATTTTTTCTCCCGTATATTTTTTCTCCTTTTTCAACTTGGTATCAGAGCTATGTTCTGATCCGGTCCATCATCTCTTCATCATCCCGCCGTCCACACGATGACCCCGTTTCTCCACTTCCCTCCTTCACCCAGTCTCCTCACCCCGCTTCTCCTCTTCTCCCGCATGATCACCCGTTTCTCCTCTTCCCGATTTCTTCTCTTCTTCTCCGCTAACATTCTTTATCTCCGCAATACCACCGCAGTCCGCCGTCCCGTTCAATTTTGCCCACTGTCTGCACGGCCACCACTGTCCACCGTCCGTGCCACAACTCCTTTGGTCCGTGCCACATCCGTCTTCTACCCGATCACCACCATCCGCCGTCCCTCCTCTTCCCCGGCTCCGATGCCACCACCATCCCTCTCGCCTTCACTCAGCACCACCCCATGCGCCTCCTACCCTCTCTGGCCCTCCCGCCGCTGCAGCCCTCTTGGTCAGCCGATGGATTTTTGGTACCTAACCCCTTGCGCCTCCTACCCTCTCTGGCCTCCGCCACGGCAGCCCTCTCGGTCAGCCGATAGACTTCATCCGTGAGCCACGGTCAGCCCTTCTTTCCTTTTATAGTTATTTTTTTCAAAAAAAGAAAAAAAAGTAAGGTGGTGATCCTTTTTTGAGTTCATTTGAAGATGTTAGGCGGTTTCACTAAGGAGAAGTTGGAGAAAGCAATAAGTAAGGCGGTGACTCATGCTTCTACCTCTCGATCTGGGATAGATAATCCTTCTTTTCATATCAGTTCTGTTCAACTAGACGAATCTCTCATTTATCTTTTGTGGGCCAGAAATGTATGGCTGTTCATCAAAACCTGCGGTTTGGAGGGTTTTCTCATCAAGGCTAAACCGCAGCCACCAATGGGAGACACTGCTTTTGTGCAATAGGAGTCGGAGAACTCACTTGTGATGGTCTGGCTAATCAACTCCATAGTGCCCTCAGTTGCTCAGGACATGTCGTTCTTTAAAACCGCTCAAGAAATTTGGGAAGCTGCTATCCAAACTTATTCCGAGCTGGATAACACAACCCAAGCTTTTGAGCTCAAATATAAGATGCGTGCACTCAGACAGGATAAACTTTCATCACCACTTATATGGCAGAACTTCAACGTTTATGGTCAGAGCTAGATTTTTATCGCTCCTTCAAGGCCAGTTGTGCTAATAATACTGCTGAGTTCCAAAAATTTACAGATGGAGAGCGAATCTTTGATTTCTTGCCGGTCTCAATGAAGAATTCGACCCAATTAGAGTTCAAATTTTGGATCGAAGTTCTGATATGCCTTCTCTCAATCAGATTTTCTCACTAATTTTAAGTGAGAAAACTCGTCGACATGTGGTGATTGCCTCCTCTGCTGATACAGTCCGTTCTGTCTGTTCTGCGATGATCGCTCAGCCACAATTATGACCGCGCGGTAGAGATGATCAAGATATACGGATATGCTCCCATTGTAACAAATTGGGGCATATTCATGATACATGCTGGCAGTTACATGGTCATCCTTCATCTGGCCAGAGTCATGATAGAGGAGGTCGGCGAGATGGTGGGCGCTCTGGAGGAGCAATCGATCGTAGTCAGACTAATTTTTTTGAGATCCACGATGCTACTTCATCTGTTTTAGCTCCTCTGTCTATCACGGTTTCGTCTGTTTCTGCTACTCCATCTACTGATGCTGAAGGTTCTTTATCTATGGAAGAACCACAGATCCTATGTCACATTCTGGCCAGGCTGAACACTTCTTCTAGCAATACCTCTTCATCTGCTACGGATTTGCTTAGTGATTTTTCACTTTCTTCCATTTTTTATTTTCATTTTGCATAAACTAGTTTTATACTGCTGATAATGGTAGTACACTTACTGCCTTAGATACTTCTCAATATTGGATCCTAGACTCAGGAGCTACTAGTTACATGACAGGACAATCCAAGTCATTCGTGTCATATTCACCTTGCTCTGGTCGGGATAAAGTACGTATAGTTGATGGATTCTTCTCCATTGCGTCAGAAAAAAGTTCTGGCAACTATACACCGATCATGATATTGTCCTCAGTTTTACATGTTCTTAGTTTTCTCACTAATCTCCTTTCTATAAGCTCCATTACCGCTACATTAAATTGTAAAGTAACATTTTTTTCCACCTATTGTGTTCTCCAGGAGCTGACAATGGGGGAGATGATTGGATATGGTAGAATGCATGATGGATTTTATTATCTGACTGAAAGAGGACAGAAAGATAATCTGGAGACTAGCTTGGTTGTTTCTTCTTTCGAGAATACTGTGCATGAACTTCAGTTACAACATCGTAGGCTTAATCATCTTTCTTTCTTTATATTAGCAAGACTCTTTCCTAATTTATATAATACCTGTGAGAAGCATAAATTGATTTGTGATGCATGTGAGTTTGCTAAACACACACGAACTCTTTATCCTATTTCTGACACTTAAAGTATTAAGATCTTTGATGTTATTCACTCTGATATGTGGGGGTCGTTTAGTACTATTTCTCTTTTTGGACATCGATACTTTATTACATTTATTGACTATCATAGTACAGTGATCTGGATTTATCTACTAAAGACAAAAGATGAGGTTCTCAGGTGCTTCAAGGAGTTTCACAAGTTTGTAAATACTCAGTTTAATACCACAATCAAAACTGTGAGATCTGATAACGGCACTAAGTACATGAATAGGAAGTTTCGTGAGTATTTAGCTGCTCATGGGATTGTCTATCAAACTACATATGTCGATATGCCTGCTTAGAATAGTATTGCTAAACATAAAAATCGATACTTATTGGAAGTAGCTCGATCTTTGTTCTTCACTATGAGGGTTCCTAAGTTCTTTGGGGATGAGGCAGTTCTTACTGTAGCCTATCTTATTAACTGGATACCTCTTCAAGCTTTAGACTATCGCACGCTACTTGAGCACCTACAAGGAGTATCTTCTTTTGTTATACCTTCTCGGATATTTGGGTGTGTATGCTTTGTCTGAGATCATCGATCTATGATTGGTAAACTTGATCCTCGAGTTCTCAAGTGTATTTTGTTGGCTATTCTACCACTTAGAAGGGATACAAATGCTATTACCCTTCCAAACGGTGTATGTTGGTCAGATGGATGGACATTCCGAGAGTCTGAGGCATTCTTTAGTAGTGATCCTGTGGATGTGCCAACCAATCAACCTACTATTGTATCTGACTTTCTCTTCTGTCTCGATGTTCGTTTGATTTCACCGATCGTGAGGGAGAGTATACGGAGCAGAAGTCTGGAGAGCAGGAGCAATTAGATAGTAATTCTACAGATAGTAATTCTGATCGATAGGAAGAACAGTAGTCTTCTCCATATGTTACAGAGCCTGTTATAGAGCCGGATATGTATTCTCTTACTACCCAACAGTCTTCTTCAGAGTCGGCTCCTGTATCTTTTTTTCTCAATAATAATGACGGTAACATTCTTTTAACTGATTTACATCTTCCTATTACTCATAAAAAAATTTTTCATCCACATATTATTCCTCCTCGTTACCGTCATGATATTACTGATTTTGTTTCCTATGAGTCTCTTTCACCTTCATATAGATCTTTTATTGCATCTCTGGCTTCTATCTCTGTTCCTCCGCACTGGAAGGATGCTATGGCAGATCCAAAATGGAAGGAGGCAATGCTTAAGAAGATGAAGGCCTTGGCCAAGAACAATACATGGGAGCTTGTTCCATTACCTGCTAGAAACAAGCTGTTGGCTACAGATGTGTTTTTACAATGAAACAAACTCCAGAGGGGACTGTTGATATCTATAAAGCATGATTGGTAACAAATATTATACTTAGATATATAGAATAGACTATGATAAAATTTTGCTCCAGTTACAAAGATCAACTCTGTGAGGATCTTTATTTTTGTGCTGCTAATCTTGGCTGGAGTCTTTCTCAATTAAATGTTAAGAACGCTTTTTTATATGGAGATCTTCAGGAGGAGATGTACATAGAATTTTTTTAGATTTCTCTAGTGCTGCAACTGCTGGAAGGTGTGTCAGTTGCGTCGCTCACTTTATGGCTTGAAACAGTCACCTCGGGCTTGGTTTGATCGGTTCTGATGCGCAGTACTAAAAATGGGTTATCAGTAAAGTAATGCCAATCATACTATGTTTTTTCAGCATAACAGTGGGAAGGTTGCAGTTTTAATAGTATACGTTGATGATATAATTTCGACGGATCATGATCTTCCAAAGATTGATCGTCTAAAGACTTGTTTAGCTCAGTCATTTGAAGTCAAGGATCTTGGTCCTTTGAGATACTTCCTTGAGATTGAAATTGCTAGATCATCTCATGGTATTTTCTTTCTCAGCAAAAATATGTGCTTGACTTACTGACAGAAATAGATATGTTGGGTTATAGACCTGCAGCTACTCCCATCGAGCAGAACCATCGTCTCATGACAGATGGTGGTATTTCAGTTGATCAGGAGAGATATCAGTGCTTAGTGAGACGACTGATTTATCTTTCTCATACTTGTCCTGATATCACTTTTGCTGTTAGTATCGTGAGTCAGTATATGCACGATTCTCATGAGAGACATCAGAAAGCTGTCTATCATATTGTGCATTATCTTAAAGAGTGTCCTGGACGTGGTCTTCTATTTTTCATCATGGACACCTTAAGATCGAGGGATATACTGATGTTGACTGGGCTAGAGCTCTGGATGATAGAAATCCACCTCAGGTTATGGTATTTTTTGAGTGGTAATCTTATGATATGGTGCAGCAAGAAGCAGGATGTGGTTGCTTGTTCCAGTGCAGAGGCTGAATATCCGACCTTAGCTCAAGGGGTCTATGAAGTTATGTGATTAAAACAACTTCTGATTGAGTTCCATCTTTTTCGGTCTTTTTCTATGTCTCTCTTCTGTGACAATAAGGCAGTCATTAATATTGCTAATAATCCTATTCAGCATGATCAGACGACACATATTGAGGTTGATCAATATTTTATTAAAGAAAAACTAGATCAGCATGTTATCTGTCTTTCTTTTATCAAATTCTTTGAATAGCTAGTTGATATTTATACGAAAGAACTTAGTACTTCAGTTTTTACATTTATCTGTAACAAAATGAGACTCCATGATATCTTCGTCCCATCTTGAAGGAGAGTGTTGGAAAGTAGGTTGTATTTCCTAATTAGCTACTTTAATTAGGGATGGTAAAAATGGCTATGGGCTATGATGTTTTCTTGTAAAAAAAAAATTATTGTATACAATGGGACTAGTCCACCCCATACATCATTGAATAAAAATCCTATTCTATTTTTTCTTTCCTATATTCCTTTCCTTTTTCAACTCAATGGCTCATCTATCTATGTTGTAAGTATCTGAGCAATTGTGCCTCACTAGTTCTCCAGAATGTTTCTGTCATGTACCTCGAACTGTTTACCTATGTTTCGGCTTCAGGCTCCTCATTGTACCAAAAAAAAAAAAGAAACTTCAAAAAAATTTATGAAAGATAGTATAGATAGGATTTTTCAGATGAAACTAGCTTCCGGCATATCCGATGTCAAATAAGCTTTTCAATGCAATTTGAATTGCATGGAATGGAGGCCGAATTAGAAAGTGATGGCCAAAAATCTGAAACTATCTCAGTATAACCCAAGTTTGAAATTGGATGGCCAGGGTACCCTTGCCTTAGGATTGTTTTTTTTTGGCAGTAAAACTTTGCATAGAGGGGTATTTGATCCAGTTTAATCATTTGGCAACACTCGGGTCATCTTGAAGCATCCACGAGGTGTAGGGTTAGTTCTACAAGGCTTACATTGGATATTTTATTCTTAATTTATTTCTAGTAGGGGTGACAAAATATGATCTGACTCATCAATCCAATCCACATTCGATCCATCTTCAATAAGTTTGAATTTGACTTAGACGGATTCAAGTCATAAACAGATCGATCAGTTTAATCTATTTATTAAATAGATCGAATTTGAATTTAAATTTATCAATCTGTCCAATTTATTTAACCCTTTTATGATTTTATTTAAAATTATTTAGGCTGTGGCCCTATAGGCCCTCGGTAAAATTTAAGCAGTCCACTCATTTGAATTTTGATTCATTTCCGCGGTGATCCACAAAATTTTATGTTTTGTGTTAAAAGCCGCCACCGAGATCTTTTTCCAAACTGTGATCTGTCGCCTTCTTTTTTCCTCCTCCTCCTTCAAATATCCTAAATTCTCACTGCCTCACCCTCTCCATCGCCGCCTCCGCCTCTCCAAACCCCTCCAATCCCAATCCCACTCCCTCCCCTTTCACCAAAATCCCATCTACCCCTCCCTGTGCTCCTCCTCCTCTGAATTCCTCCCATGCCTTCCATCTCTTGTTGCGCTTTTCTCCTGATCTTTCCTATCCGCACCTCCACCTCATCCAATGGCGCCGCTGCCTCCCCCATCGCACCATCCAACCTATCGTGATAGGGCATGACCTTGAAGCCTCTAGCTACCTCGATCGCCACCGACGTCCTCCTCTGACTCATCCCCTCCCTGCTGGCGTCACTCGCAATGTTTGGCAGCTTGTCACCATCTTCCTTGCCACCATCGTGGCATCATCAACCAACCCTTCCCCTCAGTGCCATGGCCCTCATGGGCCTTGGCGCCTCCGTCCTCACCAAGATCCTCCCTTTCTTCACTGCCTTCTCGACTTTCGGTGACTCTATTCCATAGCTTGTCACCCTCACCTTCTTCTTCGCACGGAAATTCATCAGGCGGCGAAGGTGAGGACCCCTATCCCTTCGGTCTCTCTTTATTTTTTTAAAATGGGTATTGATAAACAGATTATATGGTTGGATCAGATAACTAACAGGTTAAATAGATTAGGTCGAGTCGGTTAAATAGATTATCTGTTTAATAAATAGATTAAATGAATCAAGTTAGATGATCTATTTATTAAATAGATTGAGTTTAGATTTGAAAATCTGATCTGTCTAATAAATAAGCCCGATTCCAATTTGATGTTTTCTAATCTGATCTGCATTTGATCCGATCCAACCTGATTACCATCCCTCAGAAGCATCCACAAGCATGATGAATTCTAAAAACTATAAATATTCTATGTATTTCCCCTTTTATATAAAGAGCAGCGAATTAAAATTTTAACAATCTCCGTGCATCTCAAAGCCTCTTCTTCTTCTTCTTGTGCAGTTTCCAGAAGACCGCAACATTAATAGAGACGTCAAAAGCTACGGCTAGTGCGCTAATCAGGAGATTCCATCAATGATCAGGTTCCAATTAATTATCCGATTTAATTTACTTTATAGTTATTCGATTATATTTAGACTTTGATACCTAATTATCCTAGTTTAGCTTTCTTATATTTCTTCGTTTTCTTGCTTTCAAGTTATGTTCTTTTCTTGTTTTCTGACTTATTTAATAATAAATCTTAATCCTTTTGTATATGAGTCCTGCTGGAATCCTCCTACCGGATTTGCTCTAGCAGTCTTCATCCAGTTTGGCTTATTTGCAGGCATTCATAATCCAACATTCTGCAATCCCAAACTAGATCACCCTTCGTTCTACACTCACCCTGACCTGTAATCGAATCCCCAGTCCCTCACGGTCTTGGCCTGCATCAATGTGCCTAAGGTTGGGTCTACGTTTGCTGGTCCAGCTGGGTGCGCCATGATTCCCGGCCCTTTACCATTTGAAGAGCACCGACCCATGCAACAGCGAACATTCTTCATATGTGACCATAGTTTTAGAGTTGTCAGGAACGGCTGTTGAGAGCATATACAAGGCCTTGACAAGGAAAACGCAACTACAATCCAAATCAGATTCTGGTAACCATGCTATTGATACATCAAAGATAAGATAATTATCTTAAACTAGACCAGTGGTGGGGTAAGTCCAACAGAAGCCAAAACCCAACACAATCTTCTGAATCTAAACTCTCTTGAATCGCAAGGAAATGCAACCCTCCACACGTCTTTATTATATATGTAAATTTAGATTAAAATTATTTTAATCTTATTCTCTACTGTGGTGTTTAGAAATTAAATTTTGAAACACATATACATGCTTCAAACCCCGAATTCCAACACTTCAAGGAGTTCCATAAGTTTGTAAATACTCAGATAAATGCCACAATCAAAACTCTGAGATCTGATAACGGTACTGAGTACATTAATAGGAAGTTTCGTGAGTATTTAGCTGTTCATGGGATTGTCCATCAAACTACATGTGTTGATATGCCTGCTCAGAATGGTATTACTGAACGTAAAAATCGACACTTATTGGAAGTAGCTTGATTTTTGTCCTTCACTGTGAGGGTTCCTAAGTTCCTTTGGGATGAGGCAGTTCTTACTGCAGCCTATCTTATTAACCGGATGCTTCTTCAAGCTTTAGACTATCGCATGCCACCTGAGTGTCTACAAGGAGTATCTTCTTTTGTTATACCTCCTCGGGTATTTGGATGTGTGTGCTTTATCCGAGATCATCAATCTATGATCGGTAAACTTGATCCTTAGGTTCTCAAGTATATTTTTGTTGGCTATTCTGCCACTCATAAGGAATACAAATGCTATTACCCTTCCAAGCGGTGTATGTTGGTCAGTATGGATGGACATTCCGAGAGTTTGAGGTATTCTTAAGCAGTGATCCCATGGATGTGCCAACCAATCAACCTACTATTGTATCTAACTTTCTCTTCTCTCCTGATGTTTTGTTTGATTTCATCGATCATGAGGGAGAGTCTAAGGAGCAGGAGTTTGGAGAGCAGGAGCAATCAGATAGTAATTCTGATCGATAGGGGGAGCAGCAGTCTTCTCCACATGTTACAGAGCCTGTTATAGAGCCTGGTATGCATTCTCCTACTACCCAACAGTCTTCTTCAGAGTTGGCTCCAGTATCTTCCTTTCTTAATAATAATGATGGTAACATTCTTTTAACTGATTTACATCTTCCTATTACTTATAGAAAATTTCTTATCCACATATTATTCCTTCTCGTTATCATCATGATATTGCTGATTTTGTTTCCTATGAGTCTCTTTCACCTTCGTATAGATCTTTTATTGCATCTCTGTCTTCTATCTCTGTTCCCTCGCACTGGAAGGATGTTATGGTAGATCCAAAATAGAAAGAGGCAATGCTTGAGGAGATGAAGGTCTCGGCCAAGAACAATACATGGGAGCTTGTTCCATTACCTGCTGGAAAACAAGCTGTTGGTTGCAGATGAGTTTTTACAGTGAAACAAACTCCAGAGGGGACTGTTGATCACTATAAAGCGTGATTGGTAGCAAAAAATTATACTCAAATATACGGAATAGACTATGATAAAACTTTTGCTCCAGTTGCAAAGATCAACTCTGTGAGGATCCTTATTTCTTGTGCTGCTAATCTTGACTGAAGTCTTTCTCAATTAGATGTTAAGAACACTTTCTTATATGGGGATCTTCAGGAGGAGATGTACATGAAAATTCCTTCAGATTTCTCTAGTGCTGCAACTACTAGAAAAGTATGTCAGCTGCGTTGCTCACTTTATGACTTGAACAGTCACCTCGGGCTTGGTTTGATCGGTTCCGAGACGTAGTACTAGAAATGGGTTATCAGCAAAGTAATGCCGATCATACTATATTTTTTCAGCATAACAGTGGGAAGGTTGCAGTTTTAATAGTATACGTTGATGATATAATTCTGACGGATGATGATCTTTCAGAAATTGATTGTCCAAAGATCCGTTTAGCTCAATCATTTGAAGTCAAGGATCTTGGTCCTTTGAGATACGTCCTTGGGATTGAAGTTGCTAGATCATCTTATGGCATTTTCTTTCTCAGCGAAAGTATGTACTTGACTTACTGACAGAAACAGGCATATTGGATTGTAGACCTGCAGCTACTCCCATCGAGCAGAATCATTATCCCATGGTAGATTGTGGTACTCCAGTTGATTGAGAGAGATATCAGTGCCTAGTGGGATGACTTATTTATCTTTCTCATACTCATCCTGACATCACTTTTGCGGTTAGTGTCGTGAGTCAGTATATGCACAATCCTCATGAGAGACATCAAGAAGCTGCCTATCAGATTGTGTGTTATCTTAAAGGGTGTCCTGGACGTGATCTTCTGTTTTTCATCATGGATACCTTAAGATTGAGGGGTATACTGATGCTGACTGGGCTAGAGCTTTGGATGATAGAAAGTCCACCTCAGGTTATTGTACTTTCTTGAATGGTAATCTTATAACATGGCGTAGCACAAGAAGCAGGATGTGGTTGCTCGTTTCAGTGCAGAGATTGAATATCGGGCTTTAGCTCAAGAGGTCTGTGAAGTTATGTGGTTAAAACAACTTCTGATTGAGTTGCATCTTTTCGGTCTTCTCCTATGTCTCTCTTCTGTGACAATAAGGCAGCCATTAATATTGCTAATAATCCTATTCAGCATGATTGGATGAAGCATATTGAGATTGATCAACATTTTATTAAAAAAAGCTAGATCAGCGTGGTATCTGCCTTTCTTTATCAAATCCGCTGAACAGCTAGCTGATATTTATACAAAAAGGCTTAGCACTTCAGTTTTTACATTTATCTATAACAAGATGGGACTCCATGATATCTTCGCTCCATCTTAAGGAGGAGTGTTGGAAGTAGATTGTATTTCTTAATTAGCTACTCTAATTAGAGATGATAAAATGACTATGAGCTATGATGTTTCTTTGTAAAAGAAAAGATTATTATATATAATAGGAACTAGTCTACCCCATACATCATTGAAATAAAAATCCTATTCTATTTTTTCTTCCGTATATTCCTTCTCCTTTTTCAACTCAATGGCTCATCTATCTGCGTTGTAAGTATCTGAGCAATTGTGCCTCACTAGTTCTCCTGAATGTTTCTGTCATGTACTTCAAACTGTTTACCTATGTTTCGGCTTCAGGCTCCTCATTGTACCAAAAAGAAATAGGAAACTTCAAAAAAATTATGAAAGATAGTATAGATAGGATTTTCAGATGAAACTAGCTTCCGGCATATCCGATGTCAAATAAGATTTTCAATGCAATTTGAATTGCATGCAATGGAGGCCGAATTAGAAAGTAATGGCCAAAAATCTGAAACTATCTCAGTATAACCCAAGTTTGAAATTGGATGGCCAGGGTACCCTTGCCTTAAGATTGTTTTTTTTGGCAGTAAAACTTTGCATAGAGGGGTATTTGATCCAGTTTAATCATTTGGCAACACCCGGGTCATCTAGAAGCATCCATGACATGTAGGAATAGTTTTACAAGGCTTATATTAGATATTTTAGTCTTAATTTATTTCTAGTAGGGTGGTAAAATATGATCCGACCCATCAATCTGATCCGCATTCGATCTATTTAAATAGGTTTGGATTTGACTTAGATGGATTCAAGTCATAAACAGATCAATCAGTTTAACCTATTTATTAAACAGATTGAATTTGGGTTTAAATTTCTCGACCTGTCCAATTTGTTTAATCTTTTTATGATTTTTATTTTAAATTATTTGGGCTGTGGCCCTATAGGCCCTCGGTAAAATTTAAGCAACCCGCTTATTTAAATTTTGATTCATTCCCGCAGTAATCCACGAAATTTTATGATTTGTGTTAAAAGCTGCCACCGAGATCCTTCTTTGAAAACTGTGATCTGTCGCCCTCCTTTTTCCTCCTCCTCCTCCAAATATCCTAAATTCTCACTGCCTCACCCTCCCATCGCCGCCTCCGCCTCTCCAAACCTTTCTAATCCCATCCCACTCCCTCTCCTCTCACCAAAATCCCATCTACCCTCCCTGTTTTCCTCCTCCAAATTCCTCCCATGCCTTCCATCTTTTATTGCGCTTTCTGCCTGATCTTTCCTATCCGCACCTCCACCTCATCCAACGGCACCGTTGCCTCCCCCATCGCACCGTCCAGCCCATCGTGATAGGGCATGACCTTGAAGCCTTTGCCTCGATCGCCATTGACGTCCTCCTTCGGCTCGTCCCCTCCCGCTGGCATCACTCGCAATGCCTGGCGCTTGTCACTATCTTCTTTGTCACCATCATGGGCATCATCGACCAACCCTTCCCCTCAGCGCCGTGGCCCTCATGGGCCTTGGCACCTCCGTCCTCACCAAGACCCTCCCTTTTTCCGCTGCCTTCTCGGCTTTCGATGACCCTATTCCATAGCTTGTCGCCCTCGCCTTCTTTTTGCATGGGAATTCATAAGGCGGCGAAGGTGAGAACTCCTATCCCTTCGATCTCTTTTCATTTTTTTTTTTAAATGAGTATTGATAAACGGATTAAATTGATTGGATCAGATAACTAACAGGTTAAATAAATTAGATCGAGTTGGTTAAATAAATTATCTGTTTAACAAATAAATTAAACGGATCAAATCAGATGATTTATTTATTAAATAAATTGAATTTAAATTTAAAATCTAATTAGTCAAATAATAAATCGGATTCAAATTTGATATTTTTTAATCTGATCCGTATTTGATCTGACTCAATTGTCATCCCACGAAAGCATCCACAAGTGTGATGTATCCTAAAAAACTATGAATATTCCATGTATTCCCCTTTAATACAAAGAGCAGCGAATTAAGATTTTAACAATCTCCGTGCATCTCAAAGCCTCTTCTTCTTCTTGTGCAGTTTCCAGAAGACCGCAACATTAATAGAGACGTCAAAAGCTACGGCTAGTGCGCTAATCAGGAGATTCCATCAATGATCAGGTTCCAATTAATTATCCGATTTAATTTACTTTATAGTTATTCGATTATATTTAGACTTTGATACCTAATTATCCTAGTTTAGCTTTCTTATATTTCTTCGTTTTCTTGCTTTCAAGTTATGTTCTTTCTTGTTTCTGACTTATTTAATAATAAATCTTAATCCTTTTGTACATGAGTCCTGCTGGAATCCTCCTACCGGATTTGCTCTAGCAGTCTTCATCCAGTTTGGCTTATTTGCAGGCATTCATAATCCAACCTTTCTGCAATCCCAAACTAGATCAACCTTTCGTTCTACACTCACCCTGACCTGTAATCGAATCCCCAGTCCCTCACGGTCTTGGCCTGCATCAATGTGCCTAAGGTTGGGTCTACGTTTGCTGGTCCAGCTGGGTGCGCCATGATTCCCGGCCCTTTACCATTTGAAGAGCATCGACCCATGCAACAGCGAACATTCTTCGTATGTGACCATAGTTTTAGAGTTGTCAGGAACGGCTGTTGAGAGCATATACAAGGCCTTGACAAGGAAAACGCAACTACAATCCAAATCAGATTCTGGTAACCATGCTATTGATACATCAAAGATCAGATAATTATCTTAAACTAGACCAGTGGTGGGGTAAGTCCAACAGAAGCCAAAACCCAACACAATCTTCTGAATCTAAACTCTCTTGAATCGCAAGGAAATGCAACCCTCCACACGCCTTTTTTGCAGCTTCCCATGCTTCTGCCTCCTGTGTTGTTGCTGCATTTTCTTATAGGTAGCATAGATGTACCTTGTAGCAACTCCAACAGATAAAATCAAGCAACCTCGCCCGACATCCACTTCGACGGAACAAACCTCCAAACCATTCATCCATGCTGGTCATAGTAAACATACGTGTTTCTTAGATGCTTCTCAAAAACACATGAGAAATCTGGTTGTAGGTTTGATTTCAAAAATAGAATCAAATGCTAGTGATTTAAGGATGGCAAACCCTTCCTTATTTGCTTACCTCCATGGATGGTTCAACTACAGCAACTTCTTGCTACTTTTTGTTAACATTGCACTAGTGCTCAAAGAAGCTTGCATAAGCATGCATATGACATAATCTACAGACATAAAAGAAGTCTACCTGCCAAAGGTTTAGCACGTGAAGATGCGACAGCGAGTCCGGGGACTAGTGTCTTATCCTCGATTTCAAGGGCCAAAAGGTCTAAATCTAGACTCGCGCCAAATGCGTATCTTGTTCTAATGACGAGACCTCCTCCTGGACAGCTGAAAATCAGTTACCCTGAATCAATGTCCTTTGAGAAAGAAAATAAACAACAATGCACATCTTCAAAAATATTGAAGGCAAGAAAATAAGCTGACAAACATAAACAACCAAGATATCCAATGGTTCTGGAACAAACTTCCAATGCATGACCTGCTGCAATGTTCAGATGATGATGCAAGAAAGAACCTTTGTCACTGTAAAATCATAGATATTGTTATACACCTAAACCGAAGACTACATCCCTCAAGCACCCAGCGGTCCTATAGACTATCAAGACCATAGATCACCTGTACCCTAATAAACTACATGCCTCTAGTACTAACATAGAAAGAGTTACTCCTTTAATTCTTTGGTGGTCTTCCCAAATATTGAAAGTGTCCGATCCAATATTCAGTCCTTCTGTTCCTTGCCTTAAAAACATGATAAAGTATTTTATTTCTACATCAAAGCAAAAGAATGCATTAATGCATCTTCTGAGCGTACACTTTATGCTACTAGACAAAGTCAAATTGCCATCATCGTTACTTTTAAGACCAAACTTGAACAGTGTGAGCCAGTCTTCATCAGCTATTGAGATATCCAGCTTAATAAACCTGTGGTCTAAATAAGCCAAAGGGAAGAAGCGAAGCAGATGGAAGCTTCACCTGAAGATCAGTTGAATATGGCATTTGCACGAAGGGAAGAAGATGTGTGTGCAGTTGATATTTAGACAGTTACATGCATGCACGGTTGATGAGAAGGAAAGATGTAAGCTCCACCTGAAGATCAAATAAGCCATAAGGGCATTTTAAATTATGGACTGGGAGTACAAGGGCATATTAAGGATTAGTACAGCAGTAAAGCAGCTACTGCCCTCCCCATAGCTAGTAGTTCATATTTTAGCATAAAATATATGACCATAAAGTAACATTCAACTGGTTATATTGTTTGCAATTGACTCAATTTTAGATTAAAGGAACGGTTTGATGGGGGTATCTCCGTGGTCATATTCAATCAAGGTGGTATACAATTACCCTTCTTTTTGAGTATCTTGGGATGTCTCAGTTGCTTTAACAATTTTGGAAATATCAAACAAGGAGGTATAGAGCCAGCTTTCTTTTCAATTATGCTATCATTTGTCCACCTACACCAATACAAAGGTGCAGCATTTTAGATTTTAGAATAGCTTTCTAAATGACTAAGCTGACATACATATATGAATGCCAGTACCAAGCATCAACATTTCACAGCACTAAAACTTCGGGATATAGGACTAGTTATTCTTTAAACAGTAATACACTGGTATATAACCCATGGTTCTTTTGTAGATCACCCATTTTCCATTGCCACAATGTTACTACATGACCAAACATGCAGTAAACATCCAATAAGGTTTAAACAAATTCAAGATCATCTATTACATAGAAATTTTCGAACCATCAAATTCAAAAAGAAAGATGGATGAGGTCAGTCTTAAGATGGTGATCATGGATGACCAGTGATCTACATAGGGAGTGCTGGAGATATGCTAGCTGATCATGAATTTGAATTTCTCACGAATCAGAAGCCAAATATTTTAAGTAACATATGTTCTCTTTTTCATTCTACAGTCCAAAACCCTATATTATTGCTAATATATTAAAATAAAGACTAATGCTAGGCTGCTGTCAAGAGGTTAGCCATACAATAACCATAATATGTTGCACCCCTTGCACTCCAAACAGTCCCAACCCCTTCCCACAGATTTTGACGTGGCATGATTGGACTAATGACATCACATGGTGGAGGAAATTGAGAGAGGGGCAGAGGAGGATGAGATTGCGGAGTGGGGGTTGGTAGGAGATGGTGGAGGCTGTGGAAGCTCAGGGTGCAGAGAATGGGGTTAAGGTAGTAAGAAGAAGGTGGAAGAGGGAGGAGCAAGGCATCTTGCAAGATTAGGGAGAAAGGTGGTAGTGGGTTGAAGCAAAGAATTCGGATGTTAAGGACAGGGAAGAAGTGATTGGAGGCAATAGGGAAGCACAATGGGTGGAGGACTGAATGCAGAGAACAGGATGATGTGGTTGAAGTTGATGGGGCAATAGGGAATGCTGGACATGTGCTTGCAGATCATGAATTTGAATTTAGATGGGTCTCATAAGCCAGAAGCCAAATATCTTAAATAACATATTTGTTATTCTGCAGTCCAAAACCCTATGTTATTTCTGCATAATATAGAATTAATGCTAGGCCATTTTCGAGAGGATAGTCATAGAATAACCATAGTATGCTGCACAACTTGCATCCATACAATCCCAACCCCCTCCTGCTGATCTTGATGTGGCATGATTGGGTTAATGGCATCAAATTGTAGAGGAGAGTGAGAGTGGGTAGAGGATGAGATTGCCAAGTGGGGATGGTAGGAGATGGTGGAAGCAGCAGAAGATCAGGGTACAGAGTATGGGGCTAAGGTATGAGGTGGAAGAGGGAGGAGCAAGGGATGTTGCAGGGTTAGGGAAGGAAAGGGTGGTGGTGGGTTGGGACAAAGCATTAGGATGTCAAGGACAAGGAAGAAGTGACTAGAGGTAATAGGGGAGCATAGTAGGTAGAGGACCGAAGTGCGGAGAATAGGGAGATGGGGTTGAATGTGATGCTGTGAGGAGGATGGATGTAATAAAGAAGAGGGATGGTGAAGTTAGGAGTATTCAAGGGATCAATGATTAGGTATTGATGATGAGGATGAGGTGGTGGAAGGTGGTGATTGGACAAAAAATGTGGAAGCAAGCAAAGTGAGATAGGTGGTAGAAGATGGAGAGGCCAAGTAGTGATGGTTGGGGATCAAGACAAAAACATTGAGCATGTGGAAAGGCAATTGTACATAGGCATTGCAGAAGATAGAGGAAATTGCAAATTGAAAAGAATAAAGGGTTTTCTCGCATTTCTTATGTGGCACGACCAAATTTATCAAAATTCTCCGCAACTTCTAATATTTATATCTTGGATAAGTTCAGTTGAATCATGACAATATACTTATGATACCAAAATTGAGAATGATTTGCCACAAATCATTACAAAGTAGCTCACACTCAATTTAAACATGTATCTCCTTATTTGGATTTTTTCTCATTTTAGTGTGTATTGCATCACATCAAAAGAACCCCAAATTATGTAAATTAGTTTCAAATCCAACATTTCACTAGTTTACCTAGATAAGGATCAAATAAACCAAATGCACCTTCTAGGTGCACATTAGTGTGAATATGACTTATTTCTCAAGATGTAGTTATATGATTTCTAGTTGCAAATCAATCAACCATGTCTTCATCATCAAGTTTACATGTTATTATATACATTGGGTAATCAATAAAAAGAGAAGTCAGCAAAGGTGTGATTTCCATACAAAAGGATTACGAATAATGACAGATCAATGCAAAAGAGAACTATCTAGTTGATTGCAGAAGTTCAATAAAGCTATGCACAAAAACTTTATTGTTACCAGCTGTTTGTGCGTTTACCTGAAAAGGTAATTGGACAAAAGCCCACTTCTCTCCAAAGAGGTTTTCAGGAAGTTCCATAGGGAATGGATTATCCAATGCTAAAAGTGGCTTAGACCCTTGTTGAAAACCAGGATGACGAGTATATACAGTCTCATACCGCTCTTCCAGCCAGAGCAACAATGATAAGCACTATGAAATGAAAAATGATAATCAGTACAGGAAATAATACAATAGAATGACTAGGATTAGGGACTAAAAGTTGACATTATCACTCACAAAAGCCATGCATCTAAATGCATTAAAGCCATCATGAACCTTATATTTAGCTTAAGCAAAATAGAATTCATCTGACAATGACTATGATGTGGATGTTGGTAAAAAAAAAAAAGAACAATGACTATGCCAAGAAATGTAATGCCATACAAATATGATAACTATTGTTGTTATGGTTGGGCAGTAAAAAAGAGGCAGAATTCTTGCATTCAGATTCCATAATAATAAGCCTCAGCCAATAAACATTATCCAATTATGTGAAGTCAGCTTTAGGAAATGTACTATGCCAGCTGGTGCAACCAAAATCAGATCAGCCAATCATGGGTTGACATGTGGCATAGCAAGAGGCCCAAGGTACTAGGTATGCAAGATATATGAGCATACATCGTCTCTCCTCTCTCCTCTCTCTACTTTCTTTCAGATCTCCTCCTTTGTTGTTCCCCATAGCCCTGTCTGACTTAAGTATTGGAGGCCCCAGCCAGATCAACTCTAATAACCTTCGAGCTCTTCTTCGTTCCACGCATGCAGGTCATCCAATGCAAATCTGATCTTCCTCTTCATACACGGATCCACCAGCGGCGTTCCACCAACCAATAAGGTTTGACAATAACACCATCCATTCTTTAAGCATTATGCCCCTTGCAAATGCCTTTATTTTATATTTCACAAATCTCCATGTTATCTTACGTCTTTCCTTCTTAATTACCCATTGACAAAACCCAAGTCACTCTTCTTTTTGGGCCTTCTCAGATCTCCACTGCAGAATTTCAAACCATCTTCATTTGTTCAGCACTAAATTCTCACTTGATTGGCAGGTCTCCTAACTATAACCTTCAATTTCCTAGCCATATTGAATTTCCATCATGACATTCACATCTGTACAATGTGTCTAGAGGTGCTTGGGCTCTCTTTGGCCCAACATCCTAATGAGTCTCAAAGGATTAAAAAATCGCTGAACACCAGGATAGAACCCCAGTATGCATTATATCCTAATGAATTTCTTCATGTTACATCGCTTTTCTTTTGCTGTAATATATCCATCTTCTTGTATGTATCCATTTTTCTACAAGATAGAACCCCAGTGGTAGAAATGATCATCTTAAGGTTATAAGCAGTCTTGGCCATCAAATCTGATCAGGGCCTCAATATTTCCATCAAAAATTGCACCTCACATCTTCCATTAAAATTGTATTAAGCTATGGATTATTGGAGCCTCATCCTCTAAAACTCAACCGTAATTCTAATTTAGCAATATAGCCCCAGCAAGTATCCTCGTCATAAGAAAATAATATGCAAAGTGGCGCCTCTTCGTGTGGCTACGAATAATTACTTGGCTAATCATATGGGCCAAACACAAATGATAATTATTAATAAAACAAGAAGGAATAAACACAAGCGAGCTGGAATGAATGAGGGAGGTTGCGCACCCGTTTACTAGGAACTGCTTTTATGCCCAGCTCATTACAGGCTTTTGTAATTATCGTCTGCATCTGCGACCTTAGAACAGTCCAAAAAATCCCGGTTACAAATAGTAGCATGGGGATGATTCTTTATCTTCGAGAGAATATGATCTTTTGCCCCAGAGAATCAAAGCAAGAAGGATCGGAAGGTAATGAAAAGGAGTGGGAGTAAGAAATCGGAGACGTGAAGCGACCTGAAGAAGCGGATCTTCTGCGGCAAGGGGACGCCGAGCGACGTGCTGATGGAGGCGATGGCGTCCCTGAGGGTGACGCTGTTGATGACATTGTTGGGAAAAGTGGGTGTACTGTAGGGAGAGGGTGCCGTCGCACACCACCAGCTCCCACACCTTCTTTCCCGCTCGTCCAGGATGGGCCGGGAGCAGAAGTCCAGTTCCCACTCCCGGATGCTCCCGGCCTCCATCGCCGGGTCCAGGTACCGCACCTCCACACACGGGTCCACCTCCTCCTCCTCCTCTTCCAAGCCTGATTCTTCTTCCTCCTCCTTCGAAGAAGCCGGCGGCGAGACGGAGCTCTCGGAGATGGAGTTGGGGCGAGGATGGAGGGCCGATGCCGGTGCCGGTACCGGTACCAGTACGCTCCGTCGATGGACGAAGGAACGTGGAGGCGGGATGGAGAGGGTCTTGGAGAGGGAGACGAACGCGCGGGAGATGATGGGTGCTACGGGGTTTCGGATTCCAGGGGAACTGTAGCTGAGAGTCGCCATTTGAGACGGTTTGTTGCGCGCTCCAAACCAGAGAGAGAGGAGAGGGGGGAGGGGATCTGAGGCGTTATCCAGAGCCCAAAAAGGGGCTCGGGACTACCGGCCAGACGGTAACGGGTATCAGGAGACTTATCTGATCGATCCAAAACGGTTCCAAATTATAGAATGTCGATGTAACAAATAAACCCAGAAAGCTGTTTTGAGATGCTGTAGATTTTTATCAAAAAAATAATTTTGATAAAAATTATATTTTAAAATTAATCTTATATTTGATTGGCGCCATAAGAAATAGATGGATAAAATTAAAAAATAATATTCTCCATCCATTGTTATTCAAAAATTATAAAGATGAATAAAAAAAGATATTATCTATCCATGCTAATCTATCATTTTACATCCTTCCGAATTGGAAGGATGGAGAAAGGATGGATGGAGAATGGACTCTAGAATTGACAAAATTATTTTTATTAATTTTTATAAAATATAATATTTTTATTTTTCATTCATATTATTTATAGATATTTTATATATACTATTAATATATACTATTAAATTTTATTGATCATTATTTAATTTTAGTATATAATTTTTAAATAATTAGATTATCTTCTATTTCTCTATTTATATTTACTATTTTTTAATTAACTATTTATATAATATTAATTAACTATTTAAATAAAATTATAAATTAATTAGTTATTTATATAATTAATTTATTAATAATTAATTTATCAAATTATGTATTTAATTAAATATTTATATATTTTTTATATAATTATATATTATAAAGACTATAAATTTATATATTATTTACTTCTTTAGTATGAATAAGTATTATAAATTGATGATAATTATATTTTTATCAAAGATTAGTTTAATAAAATATTATATAAATATTATCCATCCTTCTTTTGTTCTTTTTATACCAAATAGAGGAAGAAATTATTGCGGCGAATCTCCTATTACGTCCGTTGTCAGAAAAAAGCACCTACAAAAGAAATCTTCACTGACCAGAATTGTGTCAGACGGAGATCTTTCGATGTTTAAGTTAATGGAAAGTGGTGAATAGTAGATAAGAATTTTGAATAGCAGAGTCAGTCTAAAAATGTCTTACCAATGCTGTTCGTTTATCTTCTTTTATAGGTGATTCAGATGTAACCGTCGAGTACATGGTTCCGCTTTTTATGACACTAAAGGGTAATTACCCCAATTATCGAGCCATAATCATGGAGTTAATGGGGTGTTTATGCCCACTAATGATCGTGACATATAGTTGATAACTGTTTATAATGATTAGTGTTGGGTGGATGTCTGGCCTGGACACCATCTTCCAAGACCTTTTCAGTACCACACGATGCAGCAGGAAGAAAGAAGAAATAAAACAAAAGGAAAAACAATCAAAATACGTGGATCAGCCACAAAAGGGCTCGCCTCCACGGGACATGCAAACTTCACTATGAAAAAAAATTTTACAAGAGGAGACCTCACCCTCAACTATTGTACACCCAATTCTCTCTCACTAGAAGTTCTCCTCACAAAAGCTCTCTCTCTCTTGGAAGACCCCCTGAACCCCTGAAGTACCTGGCGACTGCTGTCCAGGAGCTTCCTGCTCCTTCTCTCTCAGTGCTTCTGCCTCTCTCTTCTTTTGGGTTCCGTACGGGCTCCGTACGGCTAGAAACCCAAACCCAAGCTCCTCTGTGCGTTCACAGGTCCTTTTAAAGCATTTAAACCTAATTAGATTAGGTTTAAGAGTCCTTAATAACCCAATCAAGTCTCTGAACCGTTGGATCGAAATCAGATCAACCCACGCCCTCCGATCGCGACCGGTCCACAGAATAGTACCGTGGACCGTGCGAAACACGTGGGAAACGCCCA
>KE504634.1:319683-332430 GCA_000441515.1 Elaeis oleifera | reverse complement strand
CCCGGCTGGGCAGCGCGCCCGCCTGGGCCGCCCGCCCACGTGGGTCACACATCCCGCGCACCACCGCCTGCGGCCGCGCCACTGCCGCCCACCGTCGGCCGTCGGTGGTCCTCCGCCGCCTCGAATCTCGTGCCGACTTCAAAAGCTCGTATCTCCTCCATCCGAGCTCCGTTTCAGGTGATCTTGATCTCGTTGGACTCCGTTTTTCGCCGTGAACCTCGCTGTGGGCTCAATATGGGCTGAATCTTGAGGCATCAAATCTTAACAGTTAGACATGTGGGTTCCACACATTTCGGTATATGTGATCGTGGAAAGTTAAGCCGACTATATGTCGGTAGTCGTGGAGATGCGAATAAGCACCGATCAGTAACTTTGATATACCGATGGTCATCGATCGGATATTAACTAAGTTATCGTGGTTATCCGTCGATGGTCAAAAATAGCCGACCGTCGGTCGATCAACTGATTATCAGTTGGCATTTTGTATTTATGAGGCCGATCTAGAGTCAGAATCGGAGGTTGGTTGAATTATCCCAACAGTTGCCCCCCACTCCCAAGTTTAAGGTGGCCTGACGTGCATATTGCCACGTAGTCTGTTACATTGAACGAAGGGAGTTGTCACATCACGTGCTGCTTCGAGCCCCGATTCGACTGCTGGCATTAATGATTTTTGAAATATGAGAGGTCTCCAGCTATTTTGTTGTTTTGATATCTGCGAGATCATCATTGTGATATTGTTTCGGGAAGATAATTCGACGTTCAGAGAATTCGGACGATTTGAGTAGATCTTGGCCATATGTCCAAACATCATTGGCTCTGAGCTGTTTATGCGGATAATGGTGAGGTGGCGTGATCTAAGAGTAGGTGCATCAAACTGTCCGATCAATGGTCGGTCTTGATATCGCCATATGTCGACATCTGAGAAGATCCTGATTTGACTGATTTCATTTAGATTGTTGAGGGGTCCTATATACATAAAGTCAATTTCATCTGAATTTACTTTTGCATTTGTCGCTTTCCTCTGCAAGAGAAGGTTCTGCTACCCCAGTGTTAGGTACTTCCGAGTTCTGTTTCTCGCGTCACCTTTAGCTCCAAGTCGAGTTATCCTTCCCTCTCTTAGGGTTTCCTTCTTTTTGAATTGTTCTTCTTTAGGGTTTTCATTTTCAATGGTAAGTAAGAAGGTTTCATCTTCTCGAGATAGTCGGTCGAGGAATCCGACCGACGATTCTCCTTCAGATCTGAAAATGAAAGTTTCTTCCTTATCCAAATCCAATGTTTAGCGGCTCCGAAAACAGTACCGTATCCCAGAGCAGTATCAACTTTTCGCTTCTGGTCCGGATGGTCGGGTGAACTCTCCTCCTCCAGGTCAAATCATATTTTATGTCGAGGACATTAGGGCCGATCTTCGATTTTCGATTTTGGAGTTTGTCCGAAATTTTTTGACTATTGTGGTCTTTGTCCTGCTCAGCTGGCTCCGAATTCTATCCGGCTGATTATTAATTTTGCTTTGTTATATCGGCTTATCCTGACTGACCCTCAATCTTCTCTCTTTCGGTCTTTCTTCGTCCTTCGTCCTCATCCCAAGGCCAAAGATTGGTGGTTTTTCAATCTGAAAAAAGGTCTTTCTTTCATCTCCGATCTTCCATCATCCATCCATGGATGAAAAATTAATTTTCTTTGCTTCTTCTTCTTCTTCTCCTTGGGACTTTCCTTCATGTTGGGGCAATCCGAGAACTGGCCCCAACAAGAATAGTCGGGTGGAGATTGCTGATCGAGAAGACTTCTTCCGATTAAAGGATATGGAAGTTCCAACACAGTGAGAGTTGATGACCGAACAAGCTCTCTACGATGTTGGACTTAGTTCAGTAACTTCTCTAGGTATAACATAGTCAGTCATTTCACTTTTTCTTTGTCCGTTTCTAAGTTTTATACTGATCTTTTATTTTGATTGCAGCTATGCAGACAAGGGCACGAGTGTCGGCTGCCGACATCCGCTCGCATGCTACCAAGAAGAGGGCAGTGATCGATGCTGGATCTTTTCGATCGTCGAGAAGGAGTCAGGTTGAATCACCATCGGAACTAGCAAGGGAATCCAACATTCCATCAGAGGCAGCTCTTGAGCCGATCCTAGCATTGTCGGCCCCGACAATGCTTCTTCGTCTGAAGCACCGTCCACTGGAGTTGGGGCGGTGAGGGATGAAGAAGCCGCAGCATAACCATCAGTGGCTCCATCAGTGGGGTTCGAGCTGGGTCGAAAGTCACGGCTGAACCCGAGCAATCTACGACTGCACCAGTCGTTCCTCCAGTGGAACGTTCTCGGGCGCAGTCAAGCACTGACTTTTCGGTGGTCTCAAGCGTGCGACCGTCGATTGGAGATCGAGGGAAGGTGCCGGCTATTTCCGCTGACGATGGATCATCTGCAAGCCTTCCCACACTCTTCGACATCAGGATTTCTGAAGGTGACTTGGCCTTGGCCAATCCGACATTGGCCAGGCAACTCATTGGGGCTGCACTGCTCTCGGTAGATAGGGAGAGCAGAAGGTATCGAACTGTGTCCGAAATATTTTTCTCTTTCTATCCGACGATACTTGGGATAATTTTTCGATATTCCTTCTTTTTTTTGACCCGACTTGACTTGTCTTCTGTTTTTAGTGGGCGCACGATATGCACACTTTAGAAAGCGGATATCGAAAGATTACCGACCTTCATCGGGCGTGGATGGATAAGGTGGCGACCATCACCACTGAAAAGATCACTGCCATCGAACAACTTCAGGCGGCAACTGAACGGGAGAAGAAGCTTCAGAAAGAAATCTCTCGTATGACAACCGACCTAGAATCCTCCAAAGCCGAACTTGAGTCGGCTCGTCAGAACATCATATCTCTCGAATCTCGGATCAGGAGCAAGAAGCACTCCATCCATCGACTCTGGAGAGAGAAGGATGGATGTATTGAAGAGCTAGAGGCAGAGCGCGGAAGGCATCGGCCACCATAAAAAGGCTGGCACTGGTCGATGTTGAGTTGGCCTCTGTAAGGGCTGAAGCTGAGTCAGTGAGGGACGCCTTGAGTCTGGCTGTCGAGAATTTCAGGAATTCAGAAGAATTCAAGGAAGAGATTCTTGAAGGCGGATTCGCCTCCTACTACGTCAGATACGAGGATGGCAGAGATGCAGTCGGAAAACTGTATCCGGACTTAGGACTTGAGCAGCATTGTTCTTTTGGTTCGGGAGAAGAAGTTGTTGAAGAGGGCACCGCACCGACTGAAGAAGATGCGCCGACTGCACCAGGACCTACTCCAACTACCGAAGCTGTACCAGAGCAGGAAGTTGAAGAAACCGACTGGTGATCGGTGTAGCATTTTTTTCTCTTTTGTAATTAGATAAATTTTATAATCGAATTTTGGTCCAATTTGTAACTTTCTCTTCAGTGAATGAAAAGAAAATTTTTTAGATACAAACTCTCTTTTTTTGTGTACTTTCAATATCGTAGAATCATAGTCGAACAATCAAATACCCATCGATGAATCGGATGTTCAGTAATAACTGTTGTAGAATTTGTTTGTTAATCGAGTGTCAATCGACATACCTTATCTCTTAGGTATTTGGATAGATGGTGATAAGCCAAATATCTCTTGACTAACTGTAGTCAAATCAATATGTCTAGATATTTGATAAACGGTAGTAAGCCGAATATCCTTCGACTGACCGTAGTCAAGTCGGTGTATTTTCGATTCGACTGGAGTTAAATTGGCATAATATTTCGCTTAGTTAAAACTAAGTCGACATAAGTAGTCGTTCGACTATAGTCGATTTTTACAATGAAAAATCAAAATATAGTCGGTATGTCAGTTTTTACAGTAAAAAATCGAGATATAGTTAATAAAATTGATCGATTATTTATCGACCTGATGTCATTTTGCAGATGTAGTTGATTGAACCTTTCATGATTCTAAATTTCAATATTTCATTCTGAATATTGTACATGTGAACAACTTTATTGAAAATACATCTTTAAATTATCGACATTTCAAGTCCGAAGAATAGTTGTTCTATCAAGAATTTTTAGCTGATATGCACTCGGTCAAAGTGTCTCAGTTATTCTGTAGGGTTCTTCCCAATTTGGAGATAACTTCTCCTGATCCAAAGGTTTTGAAACTTCTGCCCTTCTTAGGATCAGATCTCCTGGACGGAAGACCTTTGGCTTAACTTTTGTATTATAATATCGGACTATTCTTTACCGATTTGCTGCCATCCGAACTTGAGCTTGCTGTCGGACTTTCAAAAGTAAGTTTAGATCGGCTCTCCGACATTATGAATTGCTCCGCTTATTGTATTGTTCCACCCTTGCTAATAGTAATCCAATCTCAAATAGGATCATCGCTTCTGTTCCATAGGTCAGGTTGAACGGCGATTCTCCCATCAGTATGTGAGGAGTTGTTTGATATGTCCATAGGACTGGATATAATTTTTCACCTAGAGGTCTTTAGCTTCATTCAATCTAGTCTTGAGATCATATAGGATTGTTCGGTTTGTTACTTCTACCTCACCGTTGGATTATGGATGGCCGACTGATGTGAGTTTGTGCGTAATGTGAAATTGCGTACAGAATTTTTTGAAGTTCTGATTGTCAAATTGTCGGTCATTGTCAGTGATGATGGTGTGTGGTAGACCAAATCTGCATATGATTGACTTCTGAATGAAATCTTCCATCTTACTTTCAGTGATTTGTACTAGAGGTTTAGCTTCCATCTATTTGGTGAAGTAATCAATGACAATCACTATAAACTTTCTCTGACCAGATGTCGGAGGGAAAGGACCAAATATGTTAATTTCTCACTGTGTGAAGGGCCATGGTGCAATAATTGATATCAGCTGACTGGCAATTGATGTTGTATATTTGCATACTTTTGACATGGTTCACATCTTTGGACGAGTTTAGCTGCATCTTTTTTCATGGTAGGCCAATAATATCTTTGTCGTAAGACTTTGTAAGTCAAAGATTTGCCTTTCAAGTGATTTCTATAAATTCTTTCATGAACTTTTCGGAGTGCATAGTCGGCATCTGTCAGTCTCAAACACTACAGTAAGGAAAGAAAAAATAATTTTTTATAAAGTTAGTCATTCATCAAAATATATTGCGAAGCCATCCATCTGAATCGTTTGGCTTCTGAAGGGTCTGTTGGTAGAATTCCATCAGTCAAGTATTGGATGATCGGAACTATCCAGCTTGGCTCATTATTGACTTGTAGCACTTCTTCGACTTTATCGATGCTTGGCTGTTTAAGGCATTCGATGAATATCCGACCCAGCAAGTTGAATGAAGTGGTTGCAAATCAAAAAATACATCGGCTCGAGCCTCTGCTCTTGGAATGTAAGACATTTAAAATATTTTAGAGTCGATGTGAGATCTTTCACTTTTTGAAGATACTTCATCATAATGGGATCTCGAACTTCAAACTCGTCCTTAACTTGCCCGATAATTAATTGTGAGTCGGTGAAGACCTTCAAATTGTCAATGTTAAGCTCTTTGGTAATCTTCAAGCCAGCTATGAGAGCTTCATATTCGGTTTGATTGTTTGAAGCTTTAAAATCAAATCGAAGGACATATTTGGTTACAATCTCTTTGAAATTAGTGAGGATGAGACTGGCTCCACTGTCCTGTGCATTGGATGCTCCGTCAATGTGTAATATCCACACCGATGTTACGTCGGAATCAGGAGTTTCAACTGATTTTATTTATTGTTGGATTCATCCTCAGGATTATTGTCAGGTATGGTACATTCGACAATGAAGTCGTCCAAAATTTGTGCCTTCATTGATAGACATGGGCGATATTGGATATCAAACTCGTTGAGTTTTATCATCCATTTATCATTCGACCTGAAGTATCAAGTCGGTATAAAATCACTTTCAATGGCTGATCTGTCAAGACGACCATGGGATGTGCCTGAAAGTATGGGCGAAGACACTGTGATGATATGATTAGAGCATAGACATCTTCTCGATCTTTGAATATCTTATTTTGATATTATGAAGCACCTTGCTGGTGTAGTAAATGGGTCGTTGAATTCGATTTTCATCCTCTTGGACGAGTACCGAACAAACTGCCTCTGTTGAAGTTGCCAAATAGAGATACAAAATTTTCTCACTTTCGATTTTGTAAGTAGCGACAGATATATCAGATATCTTTTAGATCTTCGAAGGACTGTCAGCATTCGTCTAATTATGAGAAGTCTTTTGCTTATCTCAAGATCTTGAAGAAAGATAAATATCTTTCTGTCGACCTTGAGATAAATCGACTAAGTGCGGCAATCCTTTCATTAAGTTGTTGTATCTCTTTCTTAGAGCTTGGATGCTTCATATTGATGATAGCTTTATTTCTCAAGATTGGCTTTGATTCTTCGTTGTAATACAAAAAATCCAAAAAAATTTTCAAAAGTTACTCCGAATGCATACTTGGTTGGATTTAATTTCATCTGATGTCGTCGAAGTGTGTCAAAGGCTTTTTTTTTAAATTTCAAACATGATCAAAAGTTTGAGAGCTTTTCACCAGCATATCATCGATATAGACTTTCTTATTTCACTCGATCTATATCTTGAATATTTTATTGACTAGCCGTTGATAAATAGCTCTGATATTTTTTAAACCGAATGGTATTACTTTGTAACAGTAGATGCTTTTGTCGGTTTTGAAGGCTGTGTGCTCTTCACCTTTGGATGCCATCTAAATCTGATTATAGCCCGCAAAGACGTCCATGAAGCTTAAGAGTCAGTGTTTCGAAGTCGCATCAACTAGCTGATCGATCTTCGATAAGAAAAACTATCCTTCGGATAGGCTTTATTTAGATTTGTATAGTCGATGCAAATTCTTCATTTTTTATTGGCCTTTCTCACCATCACTACATTAACGAGCTAATCAGGATAATTAGCTTCTCTGATGAAATTAGCCACGAGGAGCTTGTCGACTTCTTCGTCGATGATCTTCTGTCTTTCAAAAGCAAAAGACCTTTTCTTTATCTTACCGGCCTAACTTTTGGATCAATGTTTAGCCGATGGGTTATTATCTCTGGAAGAATGTCTGGCATATCAGTAGCTGATCAAGCAAAAATATCGATATTTTTTTTAGTAGATTTATTAGTTGTTGCCGCTCCAGATCAGGTAGCTGCGATCCAATTTGGATCATCTTTTTAAAATTTCTTCTTTAGCGGGATGAAATCAGTTGTTCAACTGGTTTATCCATTTCTTCATTTTTTCTTTAGTTCAATTTATCGACGGACAAAGAGTTTTTAGATTATTTATTTTGTGTGGAGATGAGGAAGCAGCGTCGAGCAAGCTGTTGATCTTCACGCATTTCTCCGACTCCATTTTTTGTTGCGAATTGGACCAGCAAATGGTATGTTGAAACTGCTGCTCTCAGGGTATTAAGTCCAGGTTGTTCGAGTATGGCATTATAAATCGAGAAAACTCGGACGACTGTGAATGTTAAGAGAATAGTACTCTATTATGGATCTGTTCCTGCAGTTAGTAGGAGAGTAATTTTTTTTTCATAATAACTGCATCTTCAGTGAAACCGACTAATGACATCGAGACTCTTTTGAGTCGATCAGTCGGTAGTCACATTCGAAAGAAAGTCGAGTAAAAAGAATATCTGTTGAACTTTCATTATCTACTAGAATTCTTTTTACATCATAATTTACTATCGTCATCGAGACAACGACAGCATCATCATGGGAAGTTTGTATCCTCCGGACATCATTTTCAAAAACAATTACATTATCAAATCGTCGTTTCTTCGTCTACTCTTCTTCAGAAGTTGCCTCCCGATCTTTCTGTCACCCCGAAATCATATTGATGACTCCCACCGTTGATCAATTGTTGATCGTTTCCTTAGCTTGTGGCTGAAGCTGTCGGTCGGTGGGAGGTTAAGTCGGGCGATCTCGTCGAAATTTTTTGAGGTAGCCTCGTTGAATCAGGACCTCTAATTCGTTCCTGAGTTAGATGCACTGTTCGGTATCGTATCCGTGATCACGATGAAACTGACAGTATTTTTTTCTGTCATGGCTCCTTGATGGTGCTTTCATTGATGGGAGGTGTTGAAGATACTTCTCTCCTTCGATCTCCATCAAGATCTACACAGGAGAGTATAAAAAAGAGTATAGGAGTCATATCTGTCATAGCTATTTGGCTTCAGACTCTGTTGTCAAGATGAAGCTCGCTTATTGGTAGTCGGCCTACTTGATTCGGTCGGAGCTCCACTTTTTTTTGCTTCTTTTTCTGATCTTTTTCGTCTGTTTGGCACCAGTCAGAAGCGCCCTCATCCATGCGGATATACTTGTATGTATGCTCTAAAAGTTTGGCATAGGTCCGGAGAAGAGTCTTGTCTAGAGAATACATGAATCTGGATCCTCTCAGATCCCTCTTCATGACCGATATGGCCATATCTTTATTGAGGTCTCTGACTTCTAGTGTGGCTGCATTGAAACAAGTCACAAAATCTCTATATCTCTGTCTCGTCCTGCTTAATGGAGAAGAGACTGTCTGATGTCTGTGGTACTTTTCGGCTGGTGCTGAAGTAGGCCACGAAAGAATGCTCGAACTGCTTAAAGGAGTTAATACTTTCCGACTGAAGTCCAGAATACCAGGCTCGAGCAGCCTTCCGAATAGTTGCCGGAAAGTCGATGCATAGGAGGGCGTCGGTTGCCCCCTGAATCATCACGAGAATCTTATAGCTCTCCAAATGGTCGATTACGTCAGTGGAGCCGTTGTATGGCTCCATCTGCGGCATCTTGAACCGAGACGGAATCGGTTCATCCAAGATATGCTAAGAGAGAGGTTGGGCAGTGTGGAAGTTGTAATCACTGGAAGATTTTCGACCTTCCATCTGAAGTCGAGCAAGTTGGCAGTCAATTTCTTGAACTTGCGCTCGTAGTCGTCGAGTCACTGTTGTCAGAAAACTCTAGAGGTAGAACCTCCTGAAGAGCTTGAAGATGGAGAAGAAGAAGGCATACGCGGCCTCTTCCCCTTCTCGATATTATGTACACAGGAAGGAGAGGGAGAACACCACGAAGAATGGGCGCACGATGGGAGTGCCGAGAATGCGGTTGCCCTTCTCGGAGAGAGTGTTGAGACGGTCGCCGCTCTGGAGATGAGGAGGGTGAACGTCGTGTAGGACGGCAACTGTGCTTAGATGACACTGAATGAGCCACCGGCTCCTCCACCGGTAGCTGCTACTACTACTGAGTTTGTTGTTGCTGGAGGATTTAGACCGTCTCCATTAATACCTTCATTTGCTGCATTAATGCAACAATTTATGCGTTTGTGGTGACTACAGGATGCGAAGAGCTGGGCTCTGCCAATGGAGGTGGGGGAGGAACATCTTTCCGGTGAAAAGACTGCCTCGCCGATCCTGTTGATTGTTGAGCTCTAATTTTTGCCATGGTTGGTACGTCAATCTGTTGCGGCCAATCTCCTGCTGCATCCGTCGTCGGAGAAGAGTACCTGCAAAAGAAGTCCTCACTGACCGAAATTGTGTCTAGCGGGGACCCTCCGATGCTTAAGTCAGTGGAAAGTGGTGAACAGTAGATAAAAATTTTGAATAGCAGAGTCTCGCCCAGAAGTATCTTACCAATGCTGTTCGTTTACTTTCTTTAGGTGATTCAGATATAACCGTTGAGCACGCAGTCTCACTTTTTATGACACTAAAGAAAATTACCCTAATTATTAGGCCATAATCACGAAGTTAATGGGGTATTTATGCCCACTAATGATCGTGACATATAGTTGATAACCATTTATAACGATTAGACATGTGGGTTCCGCACATTCTGATATTATGTGATCGTGGAAAGTTAAGCCGACTATATGTCGGTAGTCGTGGAGATCCGAATAAGCATCGATCGGCTACTCTGATATACCGATGGTCATCAATTGGATATTACTGAGTTGTCGTGGTTGTTCGTCAATGATCGAAAATAGCCGATCATCGGTCAGTCAACTGATTGTTAGTCGGCATATTGTGTTTATGAGATCGATCTAGAGTCAGAATCGGAGGTTGGTTGAATTATCCCAACTGGAATCATTTTTACCTATCCTTCTATGTTCCATTAAACATATAAGAGAATGGATAGAAAATTCATATATTTTTCCTCCTTCATCCATCCTTTGTACCAAACAAAGGGTAAAATTGTTTCAAGATAAAATAATTTTTTACTAAAAAATTGTGGAGCTTTCAAGTCCCAAAAGTTATTCTAAAAATATAGAAGTGATTTGCTGTATGTTTGGTTGACAAATCCAAAAGTTGATTTTAAATAACAAAATAATGAAAAAAATAAATATCTAAAATGATTCTAAAATTATTTAGATATAAAATAAATAAATATCATGATACAAATAAATTTAATAAAAAAATTTTAACATATTTTTTGAAATATAGTTAATATTAAAAATAAATAAAATTAGCTAAATAATTGTTAAGCATGTTTAATCAAAAGTATATATTCCAGTACTTATCTATTTATTAACAAATCATGTATTCTATCACATACTTGAACTATGAAGCTATCATCTTGTGCCACAATGTTTAGTACAGACCCTTATATAATGTCCTCATGCTTAAGATCACCCACGACAAATAGGGTGAAGGATGATCTCTGCTATCCAAAAACTAATAAAGAGAAGGATAAATGTGATCTTTACTATTCAAAAAAAAATTGAAAACTAGATAGAGAAAGGATGAACGGTAGGGTGGTGCAGGTTTCGTTATCTAGAGTCCTAATGCTAGGTTATTGACTCCAAAGGATCTTATCTTGTTGAGCTTTTGGTCCTGGGAGCTGAGCTGCATGCCGTCTGAGTAGATATCATCTACGTCAGGTAGAAGCTACGAACAGAGATGATCTTCATTGAGGATGATTCTGCTACTATCATTAGCTGGATCCGAGTAACTCGAAGCAGCTGGAGGCACATCCTCTCTTTTGAGATATTTGAACTATGCTTTATCACTCTGCTGTAATATCAATTTGGTATGTTTACCGGGAGGCAAATAATGCAGTAAATTAGGTTGTATCATTTATCACGGAGCACTCTGGAGACAGGGGGACCTTTGCCCGATCGATTTGTGGGATATTTTATATCTTGATTTGATGAGCTGCTCTCATTCCAAAAGGATATGACCGTCCGTTTGTTCCAAAAGAAAATGACGAACGTGATCTCTGCTATTAAAATATTTTAAGAAGAAGGATGTCCAAAGATATCGAGAGGAGACGAATACGTTTGTAAGTCAAGAAAAAGTAGATCATGCAAAGGATTTCGAAGGATAGCATACTGTTTGCTTAAAAAAATAACTTCCCATAAACATGATATTCGGCTTGCGGAATCACGTCTATCAGAAGCAGAAGAAGGTTAACTTTAAGTAGACCACATTTTAAGAAATTTTCAATGCAATCAAAAATTACTTTTGAATTATAAACAAATACTAAAATTTATTTTAAATTCAAATTATTTTAATGAGTACAAACGTCCTCCAAACATGTAGTACATTGGCTTTGGTTCTAAAATTAAATCCCAAGATTTATTGAACCGGATTGGATTTATATAGATTTTATATCCAAAAACCTGATTGGATAATACGCATATATTTGTGTGTACTTGCATTTACATAACTATATATGCACATACATATTCAAATATACGTATATTTATGAATAACTATCCTCTTATATGTACAATTTTTATATTTTGTATATCATTATTTTTTAATATTGCACAATTCATGACATAATATTAGAGTTCATTAATAATTTTCAAAACAGTTCAAAATATAGTAACTAATTATTATATACTTATTTTTATCCAAATAGATCCAATTCCCTAGATCCAGCATCAGTTATCGGTACAAAGTTTTTTCTGGTTTAAATTTGAGTTTGGATATTAAAAAAAAAATGGATTTGGATGTGAATATAATCAACCACCGACACCCTTAATTAGAGAGAGCAACAAGCCAAACTCCTTTATGGCTCGTTCAGGTAATGGTTCGAGCCTGGATGGGCAAATTTAAGTAGGTGTGTCGCGGCATCAATCGAGATGGGGTCTAAGATTTGAGGTTACAACTTAGTAATATCATTCAAGTGTTTCCGTACTAAGAACAACTAACCAAACATTGTAACTTGAGTTACACGAGCCAATATTATGTTTATGTACGATAACTGCAACTACTATAACGATACTAGCCAGCTAGCCTAGTTCAAAACGAACAATAGAAATACCACCGCCATTATGCTCATCACGCATATATTGTCAATATGTAACGTGCTACAAAAGCTAATCACCATTCAATTTAGTAGTCCCAATATGATTGCCAACTGCTAAGCAGTTGATAGGCCTGATTGACACCACCAATTCGCCCGTGTACCATACCAATCTCCGCTCAGCCTAGTGATCTGACAGGCAAGTGGTAGCATACTCGCATTTATACAAAACATCCATATTTTTCACCCTGCCTCCACTAATATTGAGAACAAATAAGCATCTAATTAGATCAATAAGAGAAATCCCATACTCCTATGGATCTAAAACCACTTATAAAGTACAATCTCTCCACACCATAACTAAAGCACCTATCAATCAATGTACCGATGCATGCAAATGCCATTGGTATGGGCCACCAAATGCATATCACCAACGAGATAAAACATGTGGGGAGGGAGGATTCGGCATGAGGTGGTAACTCCAAAATTCACACTGACATAGATGAAG
>KE504634.1:270439-291995 GCA_000441515.1 Elaeis oleifera | reverse complement strand
ACAAAGATACAGGCCCTCCTTCTAGCGCCAATCCTGTTGCTGCAAAATTCGCCGGCGTCGGAGATGCTGGAGTCGAGGGTGCCGCGGTCGCCGTCGGACCTGCAAAAGAAGTCTAAACCGGAGATGGGGTTGCTCCGGTAAGACCCTCCGACGCTCAATTCAGTTCTCTGCCTCAACAAGAATGGAGAGCTCGAACGAAATTTAGCAGAGTTTGAGATAGAGACTAGAGCTTAGAAATAACGTATCTGGGGCCTTATTATAGGCAGAGGGCGCAACAGACTTGATAGTGACGCCTGTAACCGCCTGGTAGTGGGCCGTTCAGGAGTTTGTTACGAAGGGTAGTGGAGTAGAGACGTGGACATCGTAATGCCTTGCCACGTGAGCTGGTTGCGGAGAGTGGAAAGATATCCGCTGTCGTGACTTGCCAGAGCATGATGGAGCCGCGTGGGATCCGTTACAGGAAGTGGAGCGGTATTATGCCATTATGGTGGCCTGTCAGTGAGCCTGAGCTCGTCAGGAGAAGCTCGATAAGGGGTGTCCGGAGGAGTGGAGTGATTCCCAGTCTGAGAAAAGCTCGAATGTTTTCGAGATTGTTGACGAACCCGCTGGTGATGGGTGTCTCAGACGTTGGCACTGCGTAGGCTGAAGTCATTTTGCTGTGGAAGTTCGGTTGAAAATTCCCGTTGGTGAAGCTCGGCTGGTATCGGTCTGGTGTGGAGGTTTATTTGAAGGCTGTCTGCTGGAGAGACCTGGTTACATGAGGAGTCTGGTGGAAGATCGTCCGACGGCTGAATTCGGAAGGTGTCGCAGAGGCCTATTCACTGGAAGAACCTGCAGAATATCATTGAAGTTCGGACGGAACTAATGAAGGTCGGTTGACACTGCTGGAGATAGGTTGGCACTGTTGGAGGTCGGTTGACACCATTGGAGGTAGGTCGGCCATTGGAGGTCGGTTGACACTGTTGGAGGTAGGTCGGCTATTGGAGGTCGGTCGACACTGTTGGAGGTAGGTTGGCCATTGGGGGAGTCCAGCTACTGAAGTTCATCTATTGCGGGAGTTCGTTCGACTGTGAGGGGTCCATCCATTATAGAAGCCCGGTTGGGTTCGTTTTGTAGAAGCCCGGACAGGAACAGCCTATTGAGGAAGCTCGGCTGGAATTCTCTTGTAGTTGGAGCTCGGAGTAGACCATCCGTGTTAGGGGTTCAGCGTGATCTGCTCTTGTCGGGAGCTCGAAATTGACTGCTCCTTGAGATAGTTTGGACGATGTCTATCTGTAATTAGAGTTTGGAAAAGGAGTCCGGCTTCCGTAGGAGTTCGGATTGAATCTTCCTGCAATAGAGGTTAGAAGAAGTCCGGCTCCCGTAGGAGTCCGGACGAAGTAAACCGGCTCCCGTAGGAGTCCGGATGAAGTAAACCGGCTGCCGTAGGAGTCTGGATGAAGTAAACCGGCTTTCGTAGGAGTCCGGACGAAGTTTACCTGCAATTGGAGTTTGGGAAGAAGCCGGCCCCGTGGGAGTTCGGGTCTTTTCGCAGTAGAGCTTAGAGGTGGCGGTCCGATTTTCGTAGGAGTCCGGACGAGATTTTTCTGAGATATAAGCTCGGGGCCGTGAACCGCCTCCCGTAGGAGTCTGGGTGAGTCCTACCTGCAATGTGAATTCAGAGGGGAAGTTCGATTCCCGTGGGAGACCTGGCGAAATATACCTGTAGCGAGAACTTTGGAAAGAAGCCCGGCTCCCGTAGGAGTTCGGGCGAAATCTGCTTGCTCCCGTAGGAGTTCAGGCTGATTCTCCTTGCAACAAAGGTTAGGAGAAGAAGTTTGGCTCCCGTAGGAGTCAGTGTAAAGTGTACCTACAGCGGAAGTTTGGAGAAGAAATCCGGCTCCCGTAGGAGTCCGGGCCCTTTTCGGGGTAGAGACTCGAGGCCGTGGTCCGGCTCCCGTAGGAGTTCGGGTGAAATCTGCTTGCCCCCGTAGGAGTTCGGCAGGGGCGATCGACCGTCGTAGAAGCTTGACTGGAGTTCGGTAGCAGTAGGAATCAGTCATTGAGGAAGTTCAGTCGTAGACACAACTTGAAGGGAATTCAGTCTGGCGCCGATCACTGTAGAAGATTGGTCAGTAGCAGGGCTCAGCGAGTACTGTAGAAGGTTGGTCGGCAACGGAATCCAGAGGGTACTTGGAGTAATCCGACAGGCGCCTGAAGAATCCATCTTTGAGAAGTACAGATAGGTGCCACTTGTCGAGAACTTCGGCTGAGGATATTTTATACCCAACAGTAAGCAATATATTTAAAGAAAATTTTTTATTAAAAAATACATTACAGGTAGTACACACGGAGGTTCTTCGAATTTCAAGGTCGCAGCAGTAGAGTTTCATCGAGTTTGTCAATCGATAAGTCCCTAATTTGATGATCTCGACCACTCGGTATGGTCTCTCCTAATTTAGAGATAGTTTACCTCGTTCTTCTAGTTGAGAGACTTCTGCTCAGTGTAGGACTAAATCATCGACTCTGAAAGTTTTGTTTCGAATCGGAAAATTGAAGTAGTGAGCTATTTTGTGTTGATAGGCTGTCATTCTGATTCGAATTATTTTTTGGATCTCTTCCAACAAATCTAGATCTGTACGTTGCTTTTCTGAGTTGGTCTGTTTATCAAAGTTCTCAATCCTTGCTGAAGAAACCCCGACCTCCACTGGTATTACTGCTTCAGTGATGAAGATGAGACTAAAGGATGTCTCACCCGTGAGAGTTTTGGGCATTGTTCGGTAGGTCCAGAGTACGTGGTGAAGTTCCTCGACCCAAGAGCCCTTGGTTTTGTCTAGTCGCCTTTTTATGCCCTGCATAAGAGTTCAATTTGTGACCTCGACTTCTCTATTTGCTTGAGGATGTGCTACAGATGTCAAATGATGGGAGATTCCATACTCTTCACAAAATTTTGCAAACTTGGCTCTAAAGAATTTTTGCCCATTATCTGTTATCGATACTCGAGGCAAGCCAAATTAGTAAATTATCGACCTCCAAATGAAATCCCTCACTCTCGCTTCTATGATTTTAGCGAGGGCTTTAGCTTCCATCCACTTCGTGAAATAGTCTACAGTAATCAAGAGAAATTTTCACTATCCAAAAGTTGGAGAAAATGGGCTAAGGATATCTATCCTCTATTGTGCAAAAGGCCAAGACGCACATATGGGGGTGATCGGCACAGAGGATAGATGCTGTATGTTAGAGTTTTGTTGGCATTTATCACATCATTTAACCAGTTCCTCGATATCCCTTTGCATTGTCGGTCAATAATAACCTTGCCGAAGAAGTTTACAAGACAAGACTTTCTATCCAATGTGGCTTTCGCATATTCCTTCATAGACCTCTCTCAAAGCATAGTCCACCTCTGATGATCGTAAGCATTTCAAAAGAGAAAGAGAGAAGAATCTCTTATACAACTTTCCTTCATATAGGATATACCGAGATGCTTGATATTTAATCTTGCATGCCTCCTTCCGATTAGTTGGCAGAAATTCATCTTTCAAATAGTGGAGAAGAGGATCGATCCATGAGGGTTCATCATCCACCTGCATCACTTCCGTCAAATCCTCTGTAATAGGTTTCTTTACCACCTCAAAGTAGGTTCTTCTAGGTAGGTCAAAAGACGAGGAAGCGGCCAACTTAGATAGCAAGTCGGCCCGCACATTTTTCACCCTGAGTATCTATTGAACCCTGAAGCTTCGAAACACCGGGATCACATCTTTCACCTTCTGAAGATATTTTATCATGTTTTCCTCTCAAGCCTCATAGTCACTTTTGATATGGCCTACGATCAACTGGGAGTCACTATATACTTTTAGGTCTTACACTCCCAACTCCTTAGCGATTCGAAGTCCTGCAGCTAGTACTTCATATTCTGCTTCATTATTAGATATGAAGAACTCGAACCATAAGGCATACTTAGCTATAATTCCCTCTGGGCTCATAAGAAGAAGCCTTGCTCCCGACCTGACTTGATTGGAGGACCCATCTACATATAGCTTCCATGCACCAGCTGGATCTTCTGGAGAATGCTTCCCCTCCTTTCGATCGGTTCATCTTCTGGAATGGTACATTCGATCAGAAAGTCGGCTAACACTTGAGCTTTAATTGATTGTCCAGATTAAAACTGGATGTCAAATTCAGAAAGCTTAGTTGCCCACTTTGCCATTCATCCAAAAGTTTTGGATCGATGCAAGATGTTCTTCATGGGCTTGTCGGTTTGAAGGGCGATAGTGTGAGCTTGGAAGTAGGGTCGGAGCTTCCAAGTGACGATGAGGATAGTGTATGCTAGCTTTTCTAACTTAGTGTACCGAGTTTCTGCACCCTTAAGACCTGGCTGATATAATAGATGGACTTTAAATTTGTTCTTTCTTGGATCAACACTGAACTCATTGTTATTCGAGAAACTGCCAAGTACAGGAGCAATTCTTCACCAAGGTCTGGTCGAGCCAGGAGAGGGGGAGAATTAAGATAGCCTTTAAGATCAGCAAATACTTTTTGACATTCTTCATTCCAGTAAAAAATTTTGTGTCGTTTGAGGGCATCGAAGAAGGGAAGGCAGTGCTTGGCCAACTTCGATACAAATCGATTTAAGACTACAACTCTTCCGGTGAGATGCTAGACATCTTTGATCGTCCTTGGTTGGCTCATCTCCTGAATAGTTTTAATTTTCTCAGAGTTGGCCTCTATCCCCTGACTTGACACCATAAAGCCGAGTAACTTGCTAGAAGTCACTCCAAAGGTGCATTTCGTTGGGTTCAATTTTATGTTGTACCTCCATAGGGTAGCAAAAGCTTCGACTAAGTCATCAATGTGATTCTTTCTTGATTTACTCTTGACCAGCATATGATCTACATAGATCTCCATATTCCATCTAATCTATTCTTTAAAAACTTTATTTACGAGGCGTTGATATGTTACACCTGTATTTTTAAGGCCAAAGGGCATTGCCATATAACAAAAAGTTCTTGATCAAAATAAAGTAATTTTCTCCTCATCTTTAGGAGCCATCCAGATTTGGTTATAGCTGGGGAAAGCATCTATAAAAGAGAGAAGTTCATGGCCTGACATGGCGTCCACCATCTGATCAATCATCGACAGCTGGTAGCTATTTTCGGATACGCCTTATTCAAATTGGTGAAGTCTATGCAGATCCATCATTTGCCATTCACCTTCTTCACCATGACCACATTGGATATCCAGTCAGGATATTGGACCTCCCGAATAAAGCCAGCATTAAGGAGCTTATTAACTTCCTCGATAATAGCTTTCTGATGCTTTGCTGTGAAATTTCTCTTCTTTTACTTGAACGGACGGTACTTTGAATCCACATTCAAGCTGTGCGCCATCATCGAGAGATCGATCCCCAGCAGTCTGTCGGAGTCCATGCGAAGATATCCGCATTCCTCTACAAAAATGAAGTTAGCTGCTCTTGGTTATCTAATCCAGATTTGATCCGATCTAGACTGTATGCTCTTTATTTCCATCCTCCAGAGGAATAGGGATGAGGTCCTCGACAGACTCACCCCGAGTCTCCACCAGCTCATCATGGGTATCCAGTCCCTCTATAGGATAGGTCTCCATGATTTTGGCTCCTTACAGTGAGATGTGATAACAGTGTCGCACCAGATTATGATCTCCGTAGATCTCTCCAATCCCGTGGATGGTAGAAAACTTCACTTTCAGGTAATAAGTTGACACGGCAGCATGGAATGCATTCAGGCTAGGACGTCAAGAAATGCATTGTAGGCGGAGGATCTTTGGATGACAAGAAAATCAATTTAGGCAATGGACTGATGTGGGTATTGGCCCGCTTTTATAGGCAGCGTAATAACCCCTCCATTGGGATTGCATCTCCAGTGAAATCAACCAGCGGGCCTCCACTCTTCCGAGCCTACTAGGGATAATCTATTTTTTCAAAAGTATCAAAATACAAAATATCTACCGAGCTTTCATTGTCAACCAAATATGACGTACAAAATGCTTATCAATATTCATAGATACAACCACCGCATCATGATGCGAAAATTAGATTCCTCGAATGTCCTCTTCGGTAAAAGTGATAGGCTCTTCAATCCTTCTCCTTGTGGACCTCTCTTCATCGTTGGAATCCCTCTTGCGATACCCCCCAATGATTGCATTGATTATTCTGATCGGGGGCTGATCTTCTTGGAGCTTGGCTGGTGGTGGTTGCTCCTGGGGCCGTGGAGATCTTTGTCGGGTCTCCTGTTCTCTCTTGCACTGAATGAAATGATCTAGACGGCCACACCTGATGAGCTCCTCGATCTCGTTTCGGAGCTATAAGCAGTCCTCCATATTGTGGCCGTGATCTTTGTGATACAGATAGTATTTATTAGAATTTTTCCAAGCTGGATGAGTCCGCATTAGCATAGCCTCTGAAATATACCCCTTGATTTGTATCAGCACATTCTCCCTCAGCTCCATCAAGGGAGTGTACTTATTGAATCTTCTTGATGGAGAGGCACACCATCCTCTCCGTCGAGGACTCCTTGATCGGTGGTTTTTGAGAGGAGAATCATTTCTTTGCCGACGAGGTAGGGACCTTGAATGTTGTCTGGGCCTTTCCTCCTATCTTGACGATTTATTCTTTTTGATTTATTATGACTCTTCCTCTACTATGAAAAGTTGGTAACTTCTGATGCGAACACGTCCTCCATTCGCACATACTTCTCTACTCGGATCAATATGTTAGCATAGTTGTGGGATAGATTTTTACTAGAGACTTCTTGAGATCATTCTTTTACAGCCCATTCATTAGGGCTGATATTGCGACTGACTGATCAAGGTCGTGCATTTCCAATGTAGCCAAGTTAAAATGGTTAACAAAAGAATATATTGTTTCTCCCTCTCTTTGCTTGATGGTGTGGAGGAAATCAGACCATTTCTACTGTCGATGGCTACTAACAAAATAATTAGAAAAGGATTGGCTCAGCTACTCGAAAGAGTGAATCGATCTCGGCTTCAAACCAGCATACCAATGTTAGGTGACTCCCTTGAGAGTTGATGGGAAGACTCGATAAAGGTGGCATCCGAGGCCCCTTAAAGGAGCAATTTTGTCCTGAAGCTTCCCAGATGATCAGTAAGATCGGTGGTCCCATCATACATCTTCAATTGAGGGATCTGAAAATACCATGGGAGTAGTTCTTGTATTATTTTGAAGCCAAAAGGTGGAGCACTATTAAACTCATCAGGTGATGCAGAAGTGTGGTTGTAGATTGCTTTAATCTGCTAGCCCAACTCTTAGAGCGTCCACTCGACTTCAGGATCCCGAGCGGCATGAGTTGCTAATTGATGAGGAGATCGATGGCCTAGGTTTGAATCATGCCCCGATTGGGGGCTAAGGGAGCATCGCCTTCTTGGATCTGGGCTTCTGGGGCGGCGTTGGTGAGCAACATATCTTTTCGAAACTCGAGACTGCTCAAGTGAAGGTGGTGGAACTATTTCGGCATGAGATAGTGATGTCACTGGCTAAAAGTCCATTGGAGGGGGATCTAGTACAGATCGTACCATAAGAGGTGGTGGAGGAACTGTCTGCACCACAGACGGCGATACCTACCCTACAGGAGGTGGCGCAGGAGTGGCCTGAATTGCTTGGACCACCACTATCAGATTTTGAACCTACTGAAAAAGTAGGTTGAACTGCTTCACTGTGATTATTGCAGGTGGGGAGCCGAGACTCTCGCCAGAGGTGGCAGGGTTGATTGATTGGCATGATTCTCCTCTTGCTGTAAAGTTGCTGCATCAATGTTATGGGATCGTGCTTGGCGAGAAGTTGCTGCTCTTCTTAGTGGCATGATGATATTGCCTTAGACTTGCGCTCCTCTGATTTGGGACGGGTTCTTCCTCTAGCACCAATCTGTTGGTGCTAAAGTTTGTTGATGCCAGATTTGCTAGTGTTGCAGGTGTGAATAGGGCCTTTAGATGATGTGCCTACAAAAAGTTCGGATCGAAAAGTGTTCCGATAGGGATCATTCGACGCTCAAATCAGCTAGTAGAACCAACAGATAGAGGAGTATGAGATTTAAAAAATTACGTACCTAGGGTTCCTCTTTTGTCTCCTTTTGTAGATGGAGGTCGAAGCCATGGTTGGAAGGTGGGCTGGCACGATTATGTGAGATTTGAGGCAAATTTTGCATAATATGCCAACTATTCGAGAGATTTTCACGTCGTGAAAATCATGGTTGCCTTATCTGCTCCCTGACAGTTGTTATCTAATTGACATTAGTTTTTTGAATTTTGATTTGGTTAGTTCAGACTGATCAGGGCTCGATGTTGGTTGATGATGAGTCGAAACTATATGTTGGTCGACTGGGAGTCAACACTAAATTATTGACGATCAAAGATTGGCGTTGAGAGTCGCTCGATGAGGGATTGGTCAAAGGTACTGGCCGATATTGTATATTCACCGACTAGAGATCGGATGCAAGACGATGGTTGAGATTTCATACTACCGATAAATTAAACAAGAGTAAAAGAAAAGCTCACCTCGAGTAGGGCTCGGTGCTAGATACCAGCCGACTCGAGATCATACTGCACTTTATTCGACTGGAGGTCGTCAAAATTTACAGATAACTAATAGTTGGGGAAGAAGAAGCTGTTTGACCAAAAATCTCTCCCAAGTGTTGGTCGAGTAGCTGTTGGAATTAAGAGCTGGATGATTAGGGGTTGGACCAAGTGCTGGCCGATCAGGGATCGGACCAAGCGCTGATCGACCAAGGATCGGATAGCCTTTAGTTGCAATTATCAGGTTTGGACGAGCGAGTTATGATCGATCGTTTGTACGGTTGAGATATACTGACACACGCTTAATGGGCTGGATATCTTTCAATCTCTTCATATTATTGGCCCACTCCAAAATTCTCCCAATAATCATTATAATAGTATAACTTGTCGAAGATCCACATGTTGTTCGAGGCCTGATGTACGAAAATATTTTTTTCTAGATCTGATCAGATTAAAAAATATATATATAATTATAAAATAGTATTCTTTCAAATTTTTAAGGTCACTTCATATTCTCAACTACCTATATAAATAGATTTTAATTATAAGAGTATGATAATACCATACATTAATAACATAATTTAATGTGAAGAGATATTCTTTCTAGGTGGCACAACAAAACTCATTTGAAAAGCTGAGTTGGCAATACTCGAATACTCCTTCACAGAGTATTATTATATATATATATATGATAAATTTATTCATTATTTAAAATATGTCAGTTATACATAGAAATGGCCATGATTTTTGTTGACACCAAAATCCTATCCAACTATGGAGACCGAAAGAGCATCACTGAATTCACATACATACATACATATAGGTATATACGTGTGTGTGTGTGCATATATACATATGCATGTATATATATGTATACACATATATGTACATGTATAAAGGTTTAGGGTTTAGGATTTAGGTTATAGGGTTTAGGATTTTAGGTTTTAACTAGGGTAGAGTTTGGGGTTTAGGTTTTAGGTTGGGTTTAGGGTTTAGGATTTCAGATTTTAGGTTTCAGTTTTCGGATTTTGGGGTTTTGGGTTTAGGATTTAAGGTCTAGGATTTAGGATGGGTTTAGGGTTTAGCATTTAGGGGTTTAGGATTTTAAGATTTAGAATTTATGATTTAGGGTTTTAGGGTTTAGGATTTAGGGTTTAGGGACTAGGGGATAGGGTTTTGGGTTTAGATATTCGGGTTTCGAATTTATGGTTTAGGATTAGGGTTTCAGGATTTTAGAATTTCATGCTGGGGTTTGGGGTTTAGGATTAGACGTTAGGGTTTAGGGTTTCGGATTTAGACTTTCAAATTTTGGATTTAGTGTTTAGGGTTAGGATTTTAGAATTTCAAACTGGAGTTTGGGGTTTAAGATTTAAGATTTAGGATTCTAGGGTTTAGGATTTAGGATGTAGGGTGTGGGATTTGGGATTTGGATTTTTGGGATTTTAGATTTTGGGTTTATGGTTTAGGATTTAGGATTTTAGAGTTTAGGATTTTAGGGTTTGGGGTTTTAGGATTTAGGATTTAGGATTTAGGGTTTAGGGTTCAGGGTTTAGATTTTTAGGATTTTTGGGTTTAGGATTTAGGATTTAGGGTTTAGGGGGTTTAGGATTTAGGGTTTAGAGTTTTTAAGATTTAAGGTTTAGGATTTTTATGGTTTTAGGGTTTAGGGTTTAGGATTTTAGGGTTTAGTGTTTAGGATTTTAGGATTTAGATTTTAGGATTTTAGGATTCTAGGGTTTAGGATTTTTAGGATTTAGGGTTTAGGGTTTTAAGGTTTAGGATTTTTAGGATTTAGAGTTTAGAGTTTAGGGTTTTAGGGTTTATGCTTTAGGGTTTTAGGGTTTAGGGTTTTAGGGAGGGTTTAGGGTTTAGGAATTAGGGGGGTTAGGGTTTCAGATTTAGGGTTTAGGATTTAGAGTTTAGGGTTTAAATTTATGGTTTAGGGTTTAGGGGTTTAGGGTTTAAGGCATAAGGCTTAGGGCATAGGGTTTAGGGTTTTAGGTTTAGGGTTTTAGGATTTTGGGTTTTAGAGTTTTAAGGTTTAGGTTTAGTGTTTGGCATTTGGGGTTTAAGTTTTCAGATTTAGGATTTTAGATATGGGGTTTAGGATTTGGAGTTTAGGGTTTGGGATTTAGGGTTTAGGATTTTTGATTTAGGATTTAGGGTTTAGGATTTAGGATTTTTAGGGTTTAGGATTAAGTGTTTAGGGTTATGGTTTATGGTTTAGGGTTTAGGGTTTGGGTTTAGGGTTTAGGGTTTAGGATTTAGGGTTTAGGGTTAGTGTTTAGGGTTCAGGGTTAGGGTTTAGGGTTTTAGGGTTTAAAGTTTAGGATTTTAGGGTTAGGGTTTATGATTTAGGGGTTTAGGATTTTGGGTTTTAGGATTTAGGATTTTAGGGTTTTAGGGTTTAGGGTTTAAGGTTTAGGATTTATGGTTTAGGATTTTTAGGGTTTAGGATTTATATAGGGTTTAGGGGTTTTAGGGTTTGGGGTTGGGATATAAGGTTTAAGGTTTTTAGGATTTAGGATTTTTAGGGTTTAGAGATTAGGATTTAGGGTTTTGGAGTTTAGGGTTTATGGTTTAGGATTTTGGGTTTAGGGTTTAGGATTTGGGGTTTGGGGTTTTTGGGGTTTTGGGTTTTGGGTTTAAGGTTCCAAGGTTCAGGGTTTGGGATATAGGATTTAGGATTTAAGGTTTAGGATTTTTAGGATTTTGGGTTTAGGGCTTAGGATTTGGGTTTAGGAGCTTAGGGTTTAGGGTTTAGGATTTTAGGATTTAAGATTTAGGGTTTAGAGTTTCATTGAACTTGGTGAGCTCAATTGCCTAGTTTACCAGCTGGCTTATTGCATCTAATCGATGTAGGACTAATTTGAGAGGTTGATCGATCAGAAGCACTATGGTATACGTCTGCAAGTATGGTTAGAACTTTCGAACTGAGATAATAAGGGCATTGATCAACTTCTCGAACCTTGTATGCCTAGTCTCTACTCATGAAGGGCTTTACTGATATAACAGATTAGCCTTTGAGTTTTCTCTTCTTCATGTATAAGCTCCAAGCTTATTGCTGTTGGAAAGACTACCATATAGGGATAGAATTCTGCATCTGATTCTAGTTTGGCAAGGAGTCGTGATGAGCTAAGATAACTTTTTACTTTTTCAAACATCTATTAGCGCTCTTTTATCAACTTGAAGTCGGTTGGCTATTTTTGGATCTTGAAGAAAGGAAGCAGCGCTCTGTTAATCTAGAGACAAATTGGTTAAGAGTGGCTACCTTCCCCATTAGGCACTGGACATCTTTTATGGACCTCGAAGGATTATTTCCTGCACAGCCTTGATTTTTTTGGATTGATCTTAATGCCTTTGCATGAGACTATGAAATCAAGAAACTTTTCGGAGGTAACTCCAAAGGTACATTTCGTTAGATTTAATTTCATTCGATATTTATGAAGGATGTTGAATATTTTTCTGAGGTCGGTGATGTGGTCCCTCAATGCCTAGCTCTTGACCATCATGTCATCTATATGTACCTCCATATTTTGACTGTTCTACTTCTTAAAAATTCTGTTTACCAACTACTGATAGGTGATACCTATATTTTTCAGACCAAAAGGCATGACCCTGTAATAAAAAGATCTTGATCAGTAATAAAGATAGTCTTCTCCTCATCTTCAGGTGCCATTCGGATTTGATTATAGCTAGAGAAGGCATCCATAAAAGTGAGAAACTCGTGATCTGATGTGGTACCTACCAGTTGATCAATTCGAGATAGGGGATAGCTATCCTTCGGATAGATTTTATTGAGGTCGGTGTAGCTATGCAGATCCACCACTTTCCATTTGTCTTCTTTACGAGAACCACATTTGTGAGCCATTCTAGATAAATCACTTTCCTGACAAAGCCAACACTGATTAGCTTGTCCGCTTCTTTGATAATAGCTTTCTGTCACTCTAGTACAAAACTCCATTTTTTCTGTTTGATGGATCAGCATAGATGGTCCATCCTCAGTCGATGTACTGTTATTTCTAGGTCGATCCCGGGCATGTCTACTACCTACCAGATAAAGATGTTTGCGTTCTCTTGTAAAAAGGCAGTTAACTGATTTTGGATTATCTTGTTCAGGTTCGATCCTATCTGAACCATATGCCCTTCATTTCTGTCATTTGGGTTGTATTTGGTAGCTGGTAATCTATCCAGATTGCCGGCAATTTAAAGTGGGTCCATCGGATTATCGTGTTTGGTATGTTTTTTGGATAGCAAGCTAGATTACCTTGGTAATCTATATTGCCTCCCAGGAGGTAATCTAGATAGTCTTGGGAAGGAATAGCTATCTAGATTACCACTTCTTTGGTAATGTTGCAAAAAAAATTTAGATAAAATTATGTCTAAAAAAAATCACACAAACCCATGGCTCCCCGCCCTTGTTCTGTCCTCCCATCCCTGCGGCACCTTCGTAGTCGTCCCTACCACCCCCATGCCCACCCCCCGCTCCTTGATCTAGAGGCGATGAGTTCTCCAAGAAGCAAATAAGAAAAAAATAGGATTTTGGCCATGCCTTCAAGGGAGAAGGTTGTCGGTGCCGCCCAAGGTGAGTCGAGATCCACCACCCCGACCACTCGATCTCATCCTTCACTACCTCCCTGTAAAGCCCGTACACCCACCAGCCCGTATATCCCTCCCACGCTTGCACGATGTATCCCGACATGCACTCCTCGTCGTCTCGCAACACCCGCAGCACTCGTATGCCACTGCTTCCACCACCTCCATCTTTCTTCCCTTGCTACTACCTCCGTGCTCATCATTGTCGCTAACATCCTTTCTGATCCCAAATCCAAAAAAAAAATTTGGGATCTAGGCCAATGGATAGGAGATCCAACTCAGTGTTATAACCTATCAATGGTCAATTCTTCTGATTGATGAAATTACTTATTCAGCAACTTAAAAAAAGGAGGAGCATCAAGATAAAATTATTGGAGATATTTTAAAATTTTAATTTATATTACCGATAATCTGATTGTCACACCAAATATGTTGATCAAGATTTATAGTAATTTTACTGCAACATTACCTATGTGTGCCAAATGCAATAATCAATATTATTGGCAATTTAATGGTGGCAATCTATCTTGAAGAAAATCTATATTATCTTTCAAGATTACCTGGTGATGCATCAAATACAACCTTAGTGGAATTATCACAAGATCCTCCACTGGCTCCCCTCGTTCCTTGATTAGCTTGTTGTGAGTATCTAGTGTTAGATGTATACCCTAGAAGTCAATCAGACTGACACATGTATTTATTTTAGAACATAATTTTATATTTGATATTTTTATTATCAATGAAATTGGATTTATTTATTCTATTCATGTTGTTTATATGTCCATGAATCATTCAAAAATTAATAAGATGATGACACATATTTTAAAATTAAAAATTTGAGACATGTGTCATTGATGATTAATTCTAAATACTTCTGATCGATGGATCATCATAGAGATTGTGATGGATCTGGAGAGATTGATAAATTGATCATTTTCTTTGAAGGATAGATGAGTCTCGAGTTTACAATATGAGGACACTAAAGTGAAAGTATAGATGGTTGTTAGAGAACAAGGATACTGAGTGTGACAAATATGAAAAATTATTTAGATGTCTACTCACTCGTTAGTTACTTACTCGATATTGTAGTAGTATGATTAGTTCTTTGACTTATGGTACCTCGACTATTCATAATGAGGTTGCTGTAGTTTGACTCTACATACAGTTGGTCCTTAGCCTTATGGGTCCTTACGGTGCATGTTGGCTATAATAGGTTCATTGTAAGAGTAAGATGTGCACCTATGTAGAATTTATCATCTTTGGTAGAAAAGAGAGATGATCCTATATAATTTATGAGACTGAGTTTAAAAGATCTTGGTCAAGACAGTGTAAATAGTAAAATTTTTTTTATCATTTCACATTAGCAATTCGAGTCGAATAAATTTGATATATGATAGATGATGGGATTTAACAAGTAATTTTATGGTCTCCATCTAGTCGGAACTCTCAATAGAATGATTAAATCATATGGTAACTGCATCTAGAGGTTCATCCATTCCATTCTGATGGAATATCACTTCATACTGCTAGATATCATTGATGGATTGTAAGATGCATGAGAATTATCTTGATGATCAATAATTCTTATTGGATGAGTTGAAATTATTTTAATCTATTGAAAGGAGTTTCAATGATATTGATGATGGAGATCACAATATATCTCATTATCCGATAGAATAGAACCTATATGATCTCATACAAAAGAAATTGATTAATGACTTAAGATTAGGCCTTAAAGGTCCTAATTGAATTAGGATTTATGAGAAATCCTAAGGCTTTTGGATTTTTAAGCTAGCACATGGTTAAACTCTAGAATCCCCAATCTACTTGGACTCCTTATGCAATAAGGAATTAATTGGTCAATGACTGACATCGAGAGAGATTGCATGCCAAAGTATTATGTGCCAAGAAGTTTTCATGCCAAGGAGATAGAGGGGGTGCGTCCAAGAGTTGGATGCCCAAGGCTAGTGCCTAAGAGTCCTTTTCAAAAAAGGCTTTGACTAAATCAAAGGGTTTGATATGTCAAAGTCTTATGGAATCAGGACTTCTATGTGAATTTGTTCACTTAAGATTAGATCTAATAAAAGCCTCAAATCTCTTTATCTTTCACACCTTCTATGTACACTAATTTCTCCTTGTTAAAAAGAGTTTTAACTTGGAAGGACTCTTGATGCCTGTTGAGATTTAATGCCCCTTAGTCCACGTGAGAGAGTTTCATGTGGAGAAGTCCTTATGCACCCCACCTCCTCATATCAAACTTCCTTCTTGCCCCATATTCCACGTGAGAGGTCTTTCACACCTCTAGGGAATTCATGCCCAAGAGTTGGGCATCACAAGAGGATTTGACTTCGATCCAAAGTGTGGTGCCCAAGTGGTTGAGCGCCATGAGGATTCTATCCTATAAAAAGAGGGCTAATATCCAATGAAGGTGCTTGCGAAAAATCCAAGTCTCTCTCTCTTTCTTGTGATCTTGTGCCCAAGGTGATTGGAGCTCAAGAGGATCAACACAAGAAGGAATTTAGAGAGGGTTCTTGATCTTTTCTATATAGATATCTATAGAGATCGGATGCTTGTGTGGTTCAAAGGAACTGTGAAGATATCTAATGATCATTAGATTACGGTGAAAAGCTACCATGTAAAGATGAAGATCTAATCTTCTTTCTCTTAATCTTGATTTTAATAACTATGAGGGATCTGGATTGACTTGAGATGAGATCTCCATGATTAATCTGAAAATTTATTTTTTATTAGTAGCATATTAATCATAAAGTTTATATATTTCTTTCCACTGTGCATATCAACCCATAGATTCTAATAGTGGTATCAGAGCCACCCTCATATATTTTAAGATTATAATTTAGATATTATGGATTATTTAATGAGATTTGAAGAATAAAAATTTTGATCTTATTGGCATATTTGATCTATCAATGTCGATAATCGATAAGATCAGAAAGTTATGATGATTTGATTATATGATAAATTTTGAATATATGTTAGATGATTAATCTAATATCCAGATCTATTTTATTATCTTTATATGTGTAATATTTGTGGTTCCTGTATGAGATACATGTGGTGATGATCATATGATTGCAACCTTTTTACTTATCTCTATGATGTATTATGTTTGTAAATCTTTTATATTTAAAATTATTAATTTTTGGATGCCTGCAAGAATCAACAGATTTATGTAATTTAGAAACCTACGAGTCTCATATAATTTAATGGATTGTAATTAATTGCTATGTTATGAATTGTATAGATTGTATTATGTATTTGGTTGCACGTTAATAGTTGATCGGTTGCAAGCCCACAGCACACAACAAATATAGATCGAGTTGAGCAATTGGTTGAGGCTCGATCTTGGTGTTGATCAAATCAAGGAGTCACTCAGGATCGAATCAAGGAGTTGAAGATGATTAAACTGATTGATGTGTGTATGCTTGTACCTTTGATCCATAGACCCCAATTTGACTTGGTGGCTCAAGCCCGAATCATTTTCTTAGATCCATAATCATCATCGATTTTTTATTATATTTGTAAATTTTATTTGCATTAGACGTAAATAACTAAAATTTGAGATCTAAATTTAAAACTCCTCAAAATATATTAAGTTGAGAGATCTTTCACAATTGTAGATGTACAAATATCCTATTAGTGTTGACTATTCTCGACTAGTCACAGTGGTTAGTTGTATCAGAAAGATGCAACCATTCTATTAGCATGAGATACTGTGGGATAAAGATGGAATTGGGACCAATAACTATTAGATGAGAAATCAATGATGGCTTTATCTATATATTTGAACGGTGGGTCCGACTTAACTAAGAAACGAGGTCAATAACTGTCAGGTGAGGTCTACATGACTTAAAAATTGAAGATAACTATAACATGTTTGAGAAGTATTGGATAAAAATTATCTACTCATTGATTTGCATATCGTCAATAATTATTAGATGAGGTGGTACCTAAATTAATGGGACCACAATATCCACTTGAAATCCTAGTCACAAAAGATTTTTGTTTCCTACTTGAGTGTAAGAGACTTTAAAAAATAGTATGAGGTATGTTTGTTTTAAAAAAAATCCTAAAACAAACTCTTTAAAGTAAATATAAAAATTTGACTTGAATCTTTACTCTCTACAGAATAAAATATCTGCTTCTAATCCTTTAGCTCGTATTCTTGAAACTAATCATCTAATTGGATCTAAATATAAAGATTGGTTTAAAAACTTGAAAATAGTTTTAAGCTTCAAGAACTTAAGTTATATTCTCGACCAGGATCCCCTTACGTTACCAATTTATCCTACAGCTAACCAAAGGGCGGTACTAGAAAAATGGATGGATGACGATAATAAGATTAGATACTATATTTTGACATCGATGTCAAATAAACTTTAATGCTAGTATGAGGACATGAAGACTATCAAAGATATGCTGACTCATCTCAAGAAGTTGTATGGTGAGCAGAGTCGATCAGCATACTATGGAGTGTCCAAGAGGCTCTTTAATGCTAAGATGCATGAAGGGTTGTCTATTTATGATCATTGCTTGATCATAATTAAATATTTAGAGGAGCTTGAGAAGTTCGGTATGATCATGCATAAAGAATTGCAAGCAAATTTGATCTTGCAAACTCTTCTTGATATGTATGGACAGTTACTAGTAAACTACCATAAGAATAAGATTGATTGTACCTTAGCCGAATTATTGAACATGTTGGTAACTGTTGAAGAGACCTTGAAAAGTTCAAAGGGCATGATTTTTGCTGTAGAGTGGGCTTCATCTTCCAAAAGAAAGTCTAATTAGAAAATGAAGAAGCACATGAAGAAGTAAAGATTGAGAACAAGAAAGAAGGTTGCTAACAAGAGAAAGTATTTTTACTGCAATACTGACAACCAATGAAAAAAGAATTATTCTATATATCTGGAGTTTCCGAAGAATAAAAAGGACACATCTTTAGAAGGTATGTTAGACCTACTCATAGTGAGTATCGTAGGACTTGAGAGATCTAGAAATGAGATGAACCTAAAGTATATGTGGCATCTCAGGTTTGATCATGTTGGAGAAGAAAAGATAAACAAATTGAAGAAGGATAGACTTTTTGGCTCATCGACTATTGAGTCTTATCCAGTTTATCAATCCTGTCTTTGAGAAACATGACTAAACAACCTTTTATAGGATAAGGAGAGAGGACCACTGAGATACTTATCCTGGTACATAGTAATATGTGCAGCCCATTCAATGTGTAGGCTAGAGGTGGTTATCTTTACTTCATTATCTTTATCAATGATTATTCACAGTATAAGTATATATATCTTATGAGATATAAATTTTAAATTTTGAAAATTTAAAAATTTAGATATGAGGTAAAGAAGAAAATTGAAAAATTTTTCAAGATTCTTCGATCTGATCAAGGAGGTGAATACCTTAGTGGAGAATTCTGGTATTATCTTAAAGTAAACAGCATAGTCTTATAATGGACTCCTCCGAAAAGATCTCAACTCAACGGGGGTATTGGAGGAGAGAAATCTAACCCTATTGGATATGGTTCGATCTATAATGAGCTTCACTGATCTTCTTTTACTTCTTTGGAGATATGTTTTGCTTACTTTTATTTACCTATTGAATTAGATTTCTTCTAAATCTATTCTTACCACATCGTATGAGATGTGGCATGGTAAAAAATCGAGTCTTAGTCATCTCAGAATTTGGAGATGTCTGATCCATGTCAAGCGACTACAAGTGGATAAGTTAAAGCTAGGTCCTATAGAGCTCATTTGATTGGGTATCCTAAAGAGTCTTTGGGATACTATTTTACTTTTAAAAGATGACAATGTAGTTATGAGCCGATATGCTATCTTCTTGAAAAATAGTTTATCCAAAATGAAGGTAGTAGAAGAAAACTGAGCTCGAAAAAAATCTCTAAAGAATAATGAGTCATAGAAGCTATAGAACCTATTCAAGTTGAGCCAGTATATGCACTTTCTTTTCATCTCATAGATCGAGTAGAATTTTTCATCCTCCTAAAAGATACTTAGATATTTTGATAGAGGAAGTAGAAAAAATATTTCTCATCAGAGATAGAGAACATGAAGATCATCCCCAAATTTACAACGAGACGATGTCAGATATCGATTTCCAGAAGTGATTGGAAGCCATAAAGTCAGAAATTAGCTCGATACATTCCAACTAAGTTTGGACCTTAGTGGATCTACCAGAAGGTATAGTATCTATTTGATATAAATGAATCTACAAAAGAAAGATAGGTTTGGATGGAAAGATAGAGACCTATAAGGTAAGATTCGTGGTGAAAGGTTATAGTCAACGTGAAGGTATTGACTATCATAAGACTTTTTCACCTATGGCTATACAAAAGTCTATCTAGATATTACTTGCTATTGTACCATATTATGATTATGAGATCTGACAGATGGATATAAAAACTACCTTCTTGAATGGATATTTTGAGGAAGATATCTATATGGAGCACTCTGGGTTTCACTTTCAGTGACGAAAGTCATAAGGTATGTAAGCTACAAAAGTCTATATATGGATTGAAATAAATATCTTAAAGTTGGAATACACATTTCAATGATGTGATCAAATCATTTGATTTCATCAAAAATGAGGAGTCATGTGTTTATGAGAAGATCAATGAGAGTGCCATCACATTTTTCATATTATACATAGATGACATCCTCCTAATTGGGAATGATATTTCCATACCGATTTTGATTAAGATGTGGTTATCTAAAAATTCTTTATGAAAGATCTTGAAAAGTATTCTATATTTTGAGGATAAAGATCTATGGTATAGATCTAAGAGGATGCTAGATCTCTCACAAAAGATGTACATAGAGAAGGTATAAAGAGGTTTACCATGAAAACTCCAAGAGGAGACTTCTATCTATTAGGTATGGGATTCATTTCTCTAAAATGATGTGCCCCAACATATTTGAAGAGATTCAGCACATGAATAAGATCTCTTATGCTTTGATTATGGGAAGCTTCATATATATCATGCTATGTACACGACATGATATAGCCCTTGTTGTGAGTATCACAAGCAGATATCAGTCGAATCTAGATGAGGAGCACTGGATGGCTGTAAAAATATTCTTAAGTATTTGAGAAGGATTAAAGATATATTTTGATCTTTGAAGGAGAAGAAGAGTTGAGGGTGCAAGAATTCATAGATTCAGACTTTATATCTGATGTTGATGATAGAAAGTCTACATCAGGATGTATTTTAATATGCAATGAAGGTTTAATAAATTGAAAGAGTTCTAAACAATCGATCGTTATAGGTTCTACCATAAAAGCTGAGTACATCGCCACTTCTGAGGCTGCAAAAGAAGCCTTCTGATTTAAGAAGTTTATTACAGAACTGGGTGTAATATCATTAGATGCCATAAAATACTGTGACAATAATGGCATCATAGCTTTAGCTAAAGAGCTCAGGTCTCATTAGAAGTCCAAGTATATAGAGCGATGGTTTATATTATTTATAATTATCTCGAAAAAAATATATCAAGTGCAGAGAGTAGACTCCATGGATAACATGGCAGACCTACTGACTAAATCACTTAGGCAGCAGAAGACTGACGTGCATGTTGAGAAGATGAGGCTTAGGTATATGGCTAATTCGCTTTAGTGCAAGTAAAAATTATTATATGTATATTCTAGAAATCAATCAGGCCAATACATGTATTTATTCTCGAATATAATTTTATATTTGATATTTTCATGATCAATGAAATTGAATTTATTATTTCATTCATGTTATTTATGGGTCCATGAATCTTTCAAAGAATTAATAAGATGATGACATATATTCTCAAGAGTTAAAAATTTGAGGCATGTGTTATTGGTGATTAATTCCTAAATACTTCCAATTGATGGATCATCACTAGGAGATAATGGATCTAGAGAGCTTGGCATATAGATCGCTTTTTTTTTAAAGGATGGATGAATCTCGAGCCTACAATATGGGGATATCGAAGTGAGAGTGTATATGATTGTTAGAGATGAAGAGTACCGAGTGTGATTAATACGATAAGTTACTTGAATATCTACATACTCATCTTAATATTATATTAGTGTGACTAGTCCTTTGATCTACGGTGCTTCAACTATTCACAATGAAATTACCATAATTTGACTACACATACACTTGGTCCCCAACTATATGGGTCTTTATGGTGCATGTTAGCTGCAGTAGGTTCATTATAGGAGTTGGATGTGTTAGATGTGTGCCCTAGATGCCAGATCGGCTGATATATTCCTGTACAAATCTAAGGGCAAAATTATAATTTTGACTATAAATGAATAAAAGGATTATTCTTCTATCACATTGTATGCATTGTGTCTGTGATACATCCTTTGAATTAGTGAAAATGTTAATTCATTATTT